>NMRB01000332.1:388280-405685 GCA_002633025.1 Notospermus geniculatus | reverse complement strand
CACCTGTCATGGAATTCAACCAGTTTTCTGTAATTTCAGTGATGATCCAGGTACAGTGAAAAGGCGATTTCTCAGGGTGTTGATTGTATGCCTCCTTGCACCACCATTTCTGTCGTCGTTTGCTACCAATTCAGATGGACCTGAGGTAAATAAATACATGTACATTTGTGTATTCTAACACTAACACAGCAGCATTGAATGATTGGTTTCCGAGATTGCAAGAAATCCTCCATTGCAGTGAGAATCAGTAACATGTTGATTCATTGTTTTGCAGGCACATACATTATGGGAGTGGTTGGGAGTAAGAACACCTGGAATTCTCCCTGCATTTGTCTTACCATTCATTCTCACCTATGTAAGTTTTCTCTGGCAAGAAGCTGGACAGTTGATTTACATCAGTCTTCCAACTTGATTCGAGTTCTACTTACCCATTCTATTAACTGAATAACCATTTTTTTTACTCATCGGAATTCTTCATGGACTTTTTCAGATACTGTTTCTAGGTCCTGTTGCTCTGCAGTATGTGGAAGGTGTCATACAGATCTATGTTGGTGAGTACCATTTGATATGTTAGGTTGCTGTTATGAATGCTGTTTAGCATATCTTCCCGCATTCCTCATGAAGTGATAAACCTACATTGTGCCCAACTTTTTCAGATCCACGACACTGGCTGGCCAGTTTTCGTGACATTTATTGGCTGAGGAATCATGTAGTGGTAAGTGGTCACCTTACAAGAGATTGCTGATTCAGATTCTAAAGGCAACTGTATAATAGCCTAGTGGTTATCTGATAGCCTAGTGGTTATCACGTCCGCTTTGCAAGCGGCAGGTCCCGGGTTCGAATCCAGCCCAGGCCATATGGGATTTCATTCCCGGCTCTTCACGTCCGTCGCATGGGACAGTAAGCCGTGGTGCCTTGTACTTTGTGTCTTTGCAAGGGCAAGTAAAATACCCCATCCAAGTGAGGAACATGAGTAGCTAGTGATGGCCTCCTCCGTACTTACCAGGGCCAATAATGCTATAGCGTCGGCCCTGACGGAAAAATGAAATACTGTATAATACAACACGCCATTCCTTCACCAAATACTTTCAACATGACCTGCTACTTTCTCATTGTGTTTTCTAGTCGCCATTCTCAGAAGAATTCATCTTCCGTGCATTAGGGACGCGATGTTAATGTGCCGTAAGTATGTTTACACTGCTCCTTCTCTTGCATGCGTTCCAAACTCGATTGTCTTGTGTTGACCCTTTTTCAAAATGAACATTTTACTCCACTTACATAGTTCTACTTTCTTCAGTATTCCAGTTTGCATATACTACTCTATTCGGAATATACTCAGGTTATCTGTTCATTCAAACAGGTAAGTATTCACTCACCTTCTCTAGAATACCTTGGAAACTAGACAACTCTAGTTTCTAGTGAAAATGAAACATACATGTACATGTTTGTGGTCTTTACTGTAGAAGACAAGTATGTGTAACCTCAGTTAGTATATGAAATAGAAATAGGGTTTCTAAGGTGAAAGACATTGCTCAGGTAGTGATATTGATACCATGTTCATCTTCACTTCAGGGCATTTGGCAGCTCCAGTCATTGTCCACGCATTCTGTAACCACATGGGATTCCCAAACTTTGGTGCCGTTTTATCATTCAAGAGATTACAGACACGACTTTTCCTCGTGGCTTCATTCATCTTTGGAATGGTTGCCTGGGGGTATTCTATAAAGCGTTTTACAAATCCGCATTTTTACAGCAATCGCATTTATTCTCTTGATAATGATAGATAAGGCATTGACTTACGGATACTTGTAATCTCATTAAAAGGCAACAGGGGTACATGGGTATCAAGGAGATAAAATGTAGGGGATCTGTCTTTCTGCTTGTCATAGGGTAATTGGCATTCTCATGGAATCCCTACCGTGTTTGTGACACTGGTTTGCACTTGAGTGAGGGATGAGGGGTGGGCACAGAGGTCTCAGTATATGTATGTTCAGGCCTAGGCCCTGTGTGTTGCTTTGTACACATTTTATCAATGAACACATGCAGGCTCCAGGCCTTATCATGTGTGGTCCATTCAGATAAGTACAGCTATTGAGTTGGCTGGGAGGACGTATGTGGTGTTGGAGGAGTACAGCATACATTTGATGAATATTATAAACCACTAATGTGGTGTTTTTACTGACATTGAAGTCTGACAACCTCATGAGATGTACACCTTCCATGCCACAAGGAACTCAAGTTTTGGGAGGAACAAATGATCAACCAACCATGTAAACAAACTTGCTGTTTATCAAGTTTGCATGATGGTTCTTTGGTAGTAGAATATCTGTCAATAATATGTACTCAAGGGGAAGGTGGTTTTCTATAACAAAGGAAGAGATCTACCTAACTTTACACCAAGTCAAAGCTTGGTCTTTATGCTATCTGGATGATATAGACACTTTCTTAAGGTGAATGTTAGTCATGGTCTTTAGATATTTTATTTATTGTTGGTATTGTTTGAGAAATATTGGTAATTTATCCAAGTGAATACATTGTACTAATGGAAAAGTGTTATACATGTAAACTGAAGAGCAAGTGGCACCGGTGTATATTATGAATGATCAATAAAAGATATTTTATTGTGGTATGACATCGTCTTTTCAGTTCTTGGCTCCAAAACTACATTTGAACTGGAGCAAACACCCAAATTCATGTCTGTGAGATCAGCTCACTCAAAGCTGGCTACACACATTGCCGTGTTAATGATCTTAATGTCTACCAACCGCTGCTAACCCCGGCTGTGGTGGAAACGGCCTTGATGGATCATGAAGTCTTGCATGCACAGGTGTTTTCTGAGTAAGGTCACAAGGGCAGTATGTGTAATTGTCCAATGAGAAGATATTTCAAAGAGAAAACAATGAACGTGCCTTTATATTTATACCAAAATACATAAAATAATTTATTTCCATTCACATACATACAGGTGTACAAAGTCTGTATATATACATGTATATTACTCTCAACAAATGATAAAGGTGAACTAAATGATACATGTACTTAAATGTGGGAATGATGGTCAGAAGATCCATCCACTACAGGTGGCCTGAGGATTGAGTTTTCATGAAGTGACCTCGCACAACAATTGAACGAATGGAGGAAAACTGTAACCAACCCCAAGCTGAACTGAATGAAAGAAAGATCCAATGACCAAGTCAGTGTGTTCGGAGGGCTACTGTGAAGAGCAGCGCAAACTTTTCAGATGATTTTCAAGTGTATCAATGTGCAGTAGTTGATGGTCAATGGATTTCTTTCCCTCAGGCACCATGAAGTTAGTACGAGGGTATCGTAACCTTGGCAATTCACTGGTGAACCAGACAGCTCCCTGAACTCACTGACAGCTCCCTGTGAAGAGGGAGTACAGTATGTCCATCAAATTACATGCTACATGTATCTTATTGTGTGAGGAGTAATCAGAATCATCTACAAGGAATAATAAATTCCAGCATACATAAAACTACTTGAAATTAAATAGTGTATACTTAAATTCACAATAGATTATTAACCTTAAGAGCTTAAGGGAACAAAACAATGTTTAAATACATAATATACTTAACTAATGTGTTAAAAGTCAGATCAGAATATAGCACGATAACTGATTCTTGTTTCTTTATCAACTTGATGGGTTGGTAACAAGCCAAATGTTTCATATACATAGCAATGCAGTAAATCAGTGTAATATTGACACTGATGCATTAGTAAAGAAACCATTAATCACGATCTTTGTATTTTCATTATTATCATGCCCCACTACACAGGTAAGAATTCCAAACCCACCCCAGCAACAAAGACTTTCTCAGCGGCCTCATGCTAGGCCTGTCGGTCCCATCTTTTTTGTGGAGGAGAATTTGCCATAAGAGACCAAAGAGGTCCCTCTCGGGCACTTTGAGACAGCACTGAAGGGTTGGTTTAGAGGAAATCGTTTTGGCAACAATTAAACAGATCAGGTACTAAATATCATGTCGCTAAAGCCTATTGTACAATACAATATATTATGCAATAATGAATGTGTGTGCGTTTTGTGTTCATACAAAATATCCCATTAAATAATGTTTACAAAAGTATCAATATGAGACGGATTCAAGCATATTATTATAATATATCCAATCTAGTCTTAACAGAATATTTGATACTTGTGTTGAAGGTATCTTTTTACAAACTACAAAATGATACACGAAAAACTGTTTAAGCTCATTCCAGACCCCTTGTAGGGGGAATGTAGATACGAGGAGTCCACAGGACTGGTGCATCTAGAAGTTGACTGGTCCCTTCTTCCACCCTATGAAGCAAGCACAATTGAGTGGCTAGAGAACCAGTCACCTCATTAAGATTTATATGTACAGTACGCAATACTCATCAATATGTTATACTCGTTGTATACCATCACAATAATATACCTTTTTAATTTCCATTTGAAGTATCATAGATGACTTGTACTAATCTAACTTTTGATATGTTTATGAGGAATGATACAAAAAACAAGTAAAACTGGTCAAAAAGCTACACATTTGCTGTTAAAACCTATGTACACATTAACAATGTTGTCGATATTCACATATAAAACTGTATGTACTTGACAGTAATCTTCTAATTCATTAAAACAGACTTGATACTGCATTATTTCTATGAACTAACACATTCTTTACACTCAAACTGACTCACTGTACCGGTAAATGCCTTTTCCCTACTTTATCGCCAAATTCTGTTTTGGGCACCGAGAACAGGTTTTCTGTGAGTACTGTACAAACTTTATGGAGCAGAACAGGCTGTGCAAAAACCTGTCACATGCCTTTGGATAATCCTTGAATTGCATAAAAATTTGTGTTGCCAACAATGATTGTTTCATAATGTTATCAACATCATCCTAATCATTGGGACCAGATTTCGTTGCATAATGATGAACAGCTGAAGGTCATTCTGCACCATCTGGTTTATTTGTTAACCTACGCACGAATTCAATTCAATGGCCGGTGGTCTTCAACACCATAACACGTGCTGCCACTTGCCCTCTGAGCAAATACTGTATAGTGTACTCAAGTATGACAGGCTCATATCTGATGAAACCTCTCAGTTGCCCATTCTGGAGTATTCTCTGTTTTTTTTAAAATTCAACATTCTGCTGCTTATTCACAGATATTCATGATCACTTTGTCATTACCAGACAGTACGTTGTTTGATTTTCGAACTGAAACACTGAAAACAGGACAGACGTGAGCTATATACATGAACATATCACAGAGTTTAGTCTATGTTTCTATACAAGTAGATAATCTGAAAGTATGATATGGGAAGTGTCTGACCTGACTGCAAGCCAGCTGCTTTGATTTTTCTCTATATACAAAAAAGATGTGAAAATCGTTGAAAATATATGAGGCAAGTCTTTAGTTGGACATGCCAGCTAAATCACACACAGCCGGTGTCTCAAACAGGATGGAATCCATAGTAACTGATATGTCGTAAAGGAATGTTGATGTATGGCAATTTCATTATAAATATGGTAACTTTTCAGACGCATCACATCTCTGCTGCCTGCCCTCCAATAGGAAGGCGGCCCAGTAGCTTCAGCTGGATCATGTTCAAGTGAAGTAATGGCTTTACTTTGTACAACCAAGTACACAGTTGTGTACATGTAGCTGTTACTTTAACCAATCATGCCCCCACTGATCACCTGTGAAGCAGTGTGGGTCCAAGGTTTTGATTTACTATAGAAGTGGAGAGATTAATGAGCTTGTCGTTGTGGATTATTTGAGTTTTTTCTGCTGGTATAGATGTCAAATTGTGGAGTTCCCGACCTTAACCTGCCCTGGTTAAGACTGACAATAGGCAAGCATGACATCTAATACGATAGCAATTAATCGAGGTATAAAAAGACTTCAGGACAATATAATACAGATTTAATCTCAAAGCATATCGTGTAATGGAATGATGGACGTTGTTGGAAAATTTAACCATGCAGATGGGATAGGTTGATTCATGCCAATGCAGCTTGCAAAAACTATTCTTCAATGGCGAAAACGAAATGAGATACAAGTAAAATCCTCACTGCAAGAATATGACGGAACGATACAGGAAAATTTCACATCTATCCAACTGAAAGTAGTGCGAAAATAAGAAGAATAGATTGTTCTATGTGCAAGTCATCACGAGCTGTACTGAAGTCAGAAAGATTTTTGTCCATGTTACTCAATTTAAAGGCCCATATCATTGAAATCCTTACAATTTACCAGTAAATAACACTGGCTACACTGAATCCTTAACAGTATTGAATTTGATAAAAATCCCTCTCTTTCTATTTTTGATAAAAGGTATTAAAATAGAGCATGATTGAAATATTGGTAGTCAGCCAAAAGCGAGAGATAAAATAAATAGATAAATCTGTCTCACTGGCGTGTGATTCTTTGATATGCCATAATACCGAAGAAACAGTTAATATCAAAATTCATAAAGTATGCAACACAGCTAAAATGTGTTGTTAAAAACCATATCACGGATACCTAGTGGAAAACAAGAAGTGTCTGCCTTGTTTTCATTTCTAGAACACCAGTTTGGAAAAATTACAGGGACGTGATCCAGCCCTTAACTTGGAGGGACAGAGGGTGAACTGAATAAAGAGGTGTCATAGAAGTGAAACTAGAGTAATTGTGAATACTGCTTATTGGTCATTCTCCCGTAGTATAATGAAGTGTACCTCAACTCAAGACCAGGGGGGGGGGGGGGNACACCAGTTTGGAAAAATTACAGGGACGTGATCCAGCCCTTAACTTGAAGGAGGGACAGAGGGTGAACTGAATAAAGAGGTGTCATAGAAGTGAAACTAGAGTAATTGTGAATACTGCTTATTGGTCATTCTCCCGTAGTATAATGAAGTGTACCTCAACTCAAGACCAGGGGGGGGCATAAACAACTGAAGTCACCAGGGGCGGATCCACGATTTTGGAAAAGAGGGGGCACACTCTACTAGAAACATTGAAATCTGCGGTGAATTTCAATGATTTGCTCCAAATTTCAGGGTCAATTTTACAGATTTGTTGGCCGAAAGGGGGGGTGCCACATACGCCCCCCCCCCCGGATCCGCGCCTGGTAACAGCCTGACTCTACAATCCTATGTACTTGTACTTTAAAAGGCCATATAAGCGCTGTTGCTTCAATGAACCAACTTCCCCCTGGTCTTGAGTGGAAGCATGTTCTATCAATATGACATTGAATACTGACATTCAACAGACGGAGGCATTCCTAAAGAGACACACACTACAATGTCAGGCTAATACTCATGAAATAGTGATCAACTGGCCATTTTGACCATTCTGAACACTGCAATGTTGCAGGAGATCTGATTTGTCCGAACACAGAGACATGTGGTTGCTATCTTTCCTAGTGAAAGGGCCTGATATAATGGAGGACACATCATCTGAGCTTGTTTGTTGGACGGAGCTGCTCATGGACAACATGGTGTCTTGAGAATACTCAGTATCGATGGAACATATCGATGCATGACCTTGTTCAGGGACCTGGACCTTTGAGTCCGACGCTTGTCGAAGAACCACCTCCTCCTCTTGCTGTAGAGGTTTGTTTTCTTTTGGACTTTCTTCAACGGGATCTGTCCTGATATCAAACAGAGTCCGATCGTTGCATAACGCCATCATTAATGGCAATGAAGTTGCATTCGTTGACGGACGTCGTAAACTTTCCAGGTCCGGATGGAGCTTTTCATCGCCGAATGAATACGCCTTCGTCACTGACGTCTTCTTGTTAATCGCTGACAACTCCTCTGTACTCTTACTCATGCTGTTTGATTGGATTTGAGGCATCACACCGCCCATGAGGTCACCAGTACTTAGACGTTTCTTTTTCTGAGCGCTCTTATCTTTGAACATTTCCTCATTAACATAATGCCGAAGATAATCGGGCCGTTGCCTCATAACAGGTTGGGTGGTGTGGGCATTTTCTGGTTGTAATGCATAAGGTCCGTTAAATTCGTGTGAAACAATAACACCATCAAAGTTTTGTGCATTGTAGTTGTACTGTAAATTCATGTCCGCAAGATGATTCTCCGAATTCACAATATAGGGGTGTCCTGGGGCCTGTTGCATGGGTTGCAAAACATGTTGACCTGCCAATATCTGCATCTGTTGCTGACCTTGTAACGTCTGCATCTGAGAACCTTGAAACGAGTTCATTGGTTGCCCTTGCAATCCCTGCAAATGTTGACCTTGCAAAACCTGGTGGCCTTGTACATTATGATTATGCAGTTGTTGACCCGGCATATTCTGTACTGGTTGACCCGTCTGCATCTGCTGACCTTGCAAGGTCATTTGCTGACCTTGTAAATTCTGAACCGGCAAAGTCTGTACCGGTTGACTGTGAATCACTTGCATTGGTTGCCCCTGCATTTGTAGTGGTTGCCCACGGACAGCTTGCATGGGCTGTCCTGGTATGACCTGCGAGTGCATAGGCTGCCCGGGCACCACTTGCATCCTGTGGCCTGTCGACTGTGAGACTGCAAGGGCAGAATGCACAGATTCCGACTGAATCGTGAACGGTTGCCCCACGACCTGGGGCAATGGCCGTTGATTTGATTCCTGGGGAAGATGAAGCTGGCCTTCCGTCGGTGGGGGCTTGGCGCCAATAGCCTGTGATATGGCCACAGATGAATGGACACAATCAGCTTGAATACTGAACGGTGTTCCCACAACTTGAGGAATTTGTGCAACTCCAGGAGCAGTTTGTGGGTAAGTAGTGCTAAATTGAGATAGAGAATGTTCACTCGCACTGTTCGGCTCATTTAGGGGTACATACGAATACGAATTACTCAAGCTATCACTGAAATATCCTGCACTATCGTCACGGTTGTTGAAATCTACAAATCCTTGTGAACCGTGAAATAAACAGCTGTTTGATTCAAACTGAGGTACGTTTACAGTCGTCTGTAACAAACTATCGTAACTTCTTGCAGGCTGAGGTAGAGAATGCTGATGGGGCAATTTCCGTGGGATTGTGTAACTTTCAAAACTTTGCTGGTGCCGTAATGGCTTCATAGACGAAGCCTGGTTCCCTGTGGGTACGTGGGATAGGCTTATAGAATCAAAAGCAGCACCATGACTGTTGTTAGTCCAGATCAGTTCACATGAAACACTTTTTGGTTCAATCACTTTATCACAGTTAATCCTCTCCTGGTTTGATGCTGAAGTGTTTACATCCTGTGGGATCAGAAAGTTATCGAACATACCAATATCAGGGGTGTTTCTTGTCAGAGTTGACGACCTTTCTTGGGCACCATCGACAGAGTTGGCCATGAAATGGTGCACGTGATTAGGGACAACGAACGCATCATCGAATTTCAACTCTGATGGAGAGAGAAGGTCTAAAGCGGCTGGGGCAGAATGGGCCTCCTTGTGGATGGTTGGAATGGTCCGCACAGGCTTCGACACGACGGCTGGAGTCGGGACCACAACAGACGCAGTCGGGACAACAACGGATGCAGTTGTCGTTGTATCATCACTAGAGGGCTCCCTCGATTCACGTTTTGGCTCCGGCAACTCAGTTTCTGGTGGTTGATCCTCTGTTGCCTTATTGAGAATGTCTGTGAAAGCAATTTCTGTCAGCACATGAGAATTTTTCTCCAGACTCAAGGATCCGAGTTGTCGACTTAACGACGAAGTTCCACTGCTCTCTGATAAGCCTACAGCTGTTTCTGATGGGGGACACCTGATACTTAGCCCGTCATCGCCATCTGAAAGATACAAGTAGCAACCAATGTAATAATCAGTACCGGTATTTGGATCATGAATGAGGCAACCAAATACAGAGTCCTACCAACTGCAAGCCACAAATACAAGTTGGACAAGTTCAGCATGCCAGATTCTAAGAGTGCATACTAGCAGCTCCAGATGGATAAGCTGGTGATGTAAAGCCTAAACACGCTATCCCAGTTTGTCAATCAAAATCAGAAGTGACCCAACAGTTAGAAGTGTTGTCCTGAAGGCCAGGGACAAGACTGCATTGTGTATGGAATGTTCTTGTGAATCTATCCCTCAGCTTCATCACCTGATGTAATGCTGGCTTTCATCAAAGTAGAAATGTCTTACACCGACTATACTCCTAATGGAAAGCAAGCAGATCACCGACATGGAAGCAGAGCAAAAAAAATAGCAGAAGTAACAGTTTTCAAACCTATTATCTGCAGCACAAGAGAAGGGAAGTGAAAAAGGTCCACGCTAAGCATTGGGAAAGAAAGAGAGTGAAGGGTCAGTTAGAAGTCAGTGAGAGCTAGGGGGTCTCAAATTTCACTCAGTAACCGAACAATAATCGCCAAAAGTAGTCAACTGGAGGTTGTCCAAGGAATGGTTAGAAGAGGCTGGGGCACAATAGAGTAGATTATTAGTACATCCATGGAATGATTTGGAAGGGAGCACAGCTTGGAACACACAGTGGAGGTTGGTCTAATCATCTGTCTTGTATTTACTTACTGTCACTATCCAGACTAGCCTGCATCTTCTCACTTGCGATGCCAGAAGTTGTGACGGAGCTCGTTTTGCTGATAAGCGAGATTCGTTTGCTGCGATCTGACGTCTTATCATTCTGCTGCTCGAGCGCCAGGTCCATGTCATCGCTGTAGATGTAGGACTCACGATAATGGCGTCTCTCTGAAATAAACACAAGAAACAGTAACAAATGGTATGAAGTGTGGACTCAGGTTTTGAATTTGACTCCTCACAGAACCTCAACTGTTTATTAAAGATGTTGTTTTTACCTTCTTCCTCCTGTCTCTTACTCTCATTCACCGATGACTGCAGCGCCATCTGGAGGGCATGCGTCTTCTGACATAACCAGAGCAAGTGGCCGGAGTAATCATGACTAGTTGTGTAATAAGTAAACTTGCGTCCGTGCGGTGGGTTCTCCATCTGGATCTCAAACTTCTTTTTCTGCAAATGAATCCAAAGAGCCATATGAATCCGAGTTGAAAGGTTCTCATTTTCAAATCAGAATGAAAGACAGGATAGGACACCAAACCCAGAAATCGTCCTCTGTTCAGCAAAGCAAACATCACATACTGTACAATTCTCAAACAGATGAGGCTAGGCAGACATAGTGGAGAAAACACAACATGCTGGACTGAAAATGACCACAAAAAACTGTCACCTCAACAGCATCACACTTGCATCCCAAAGATGTTGATACTTACATTGTACTGAAGCCTCCCAATGGAGCCCCATTCAAATACTGATAGTTCGTCCTTGAAACCACTGGGTACATCCTGAAGGTGGAAAAGTTGGAAAGTTGACACAGAAATGGCCAGACAGGTCAACAAGATAGTACTATTATCTTGTCTGGGGGTCCTCCCCCAGAAAATTCTGGATTCTATGAAGGCCACAGGGGCAAAATTCAAGGACTTTTCCAGGACTTCTAGGGTAAATCATGGTTTTTCAAGGTTTTCCAGACCTGGAAAGGGGATACCTCAAAATTCCAGGTTTTCAAGGATTTCAAGGTAGAGTACGAACCCTGTAGTAGGACAGGCATCAACCAACAAATCTAACCAACTCTTGTGTAAGACTGAGACCACGCATAAGCTGAAATGCAGAGGCACATTCTGCACGATCCCTCTATGTTCATGAGTAGATGATAATGTGACTATACCTCATAGATTTCTAACCCAGTTGGACAGATACTGATCCACAGGGATGGTTTACGTTCACTTCTCTTCTTCTTCAACCTGTACAGCAGCATGTTGTGTGACATCGGTGGAGAGGATGCCTCCTTGATGAAGTTGAGCTCTGCCTGGACCTTGGAGAGGCCACGCAGGTCTTTGTGCATGAGGGACAGGTTGAGAATGACATACTTTTCTCCTCTCTCGGCAATGACCTAAGATTGAGAAGTGCAGAATGAAGGTTATTAAAGACTGGGATAGCCCTAGGATTTATTAAATCAGCCCTGTAGTCCCTCGTAAGTCCCACCTAAGTTCCTAGCAATCGGACTCAAAATCAGCCTCTCTTCAATAGAGAAGGCATGTGATTGGTTAAGACTACACCCAGACTAATCTGAGTTCAATTCCCAACTCACCCACAATGGCAAATACTTCTTCGGCTGGAAGTAATTCCCTGTGTGTTTTCCAGGCGTGTAGTTTCCCAGATTTGCCTGGAGGGCGTAGGCGGCAAGCTGGAAACATTTCTCAGGAGTCGTCAGCTGCTGATATGTCAATACGTTTTCTAGAAGTTGGAGGAAGTACAGGTGTCTCGTGATCTTTTCCCTGGAAGAGGAAGGAAAATGTTATCACATCAAAGACATCATTGGATCTTGGCATTATATTATGGAGTGAAGCCAAGACACACAGTCATTCTGTAACATTTTTCAACCAAATCCAACGTCTTACATGCAATTGCTATGAATCCAATGTTTCGCATTTCAGATACTCCTCTAATTTCTTCTGTTACGACGGGAAGCACTAGGAGAGGTTCAAACATACCTTAGCAGCCTGAAGTAAACATAGTACTGAATTCTGAAGTAGAGTTTGAGCAGTGGTCTGCCCACACCATCACAACCCTGAAAGAATGAAAACTTGAATCAATCCAGATCTGACCAATACTTCTGGAACAGGCAGACTAGCACCAATTAAACAGCAACACTGACAGCCTGAGATAGTGATGAATATATCAGTGCCATATATCAGCATTTAATTAGCTCTACAGGAGGAAACCAGATTCTCGGAGAAAACCTGCACTATCAAAGAGAGTTGCTGTCTCCATCACATGAAGACTAGGGACAGGGGATCAAACCCAGGACCTCAGAGGTGACAGGGGCCAATGTTTCCACTGTACCACTCTGACAGCCTAAATACGTGTGTACAATACAAGTAACTTCACAATAACAAGTACATACATCTCCTCTTTTACTCTTCCATGCTTTCGGTGCATACTTGCTGATCTTATTGACCACATCCAAGAACCAGTATTCACTATCTGCAACATGAAAATTCATGACATCTTGAACTCATCTGTTGGAATAAAGCATTATGTGCCTAGTAAGAACCTCAGAGTCCTGGGTCAACCTAATTCAGCGGCTTAGAGTTAGACACTCCATGCTGGCTGACAGGGAGGTGTGAGACTTTTGGCAGATGTACAATTTTCATTTTCAACGGTTGACAGGTCTGAGTCCCAAGAATTTCCTGTGAACTATTTGCTTGTGCAATAGACCAAGGGATTGCGCAACGGACATTCCTGGGGTTATCATCCCGACCCGGGTCTTCCCACCCACACCTCACGAATCAAAGAAAAGTGAAAGAGATATTAGGTTGTGAGGAATAGAGTCCCATCTCGTCATTCCACCAAACACATGCTTACCATTTTTAATTGAAAGTCCAAAATACTGTGTTTCCCTTAGATTCAAATGTTGACACACCTGGTCAAACAGATGCTGCACTTTGGCTTTACTCTGAAAGAAAGAAGAGATTTGTTGCAATTAATACCTGTATTGATCTACTATAACATGGAAAAGTTGGATGTTAGGTTGTCTTCAATAGGAATTGCAACCTGAGTTGGGTACCTCCCCTTTACCAAGATATCGCAGAAGAATAAGATGTTTTTGAACATAGAAAGCCAGGTTTTGGTCTGTTTTCTGCAGCTGCTACTTACATCAGTGACGAGGAGCAGCTCTTCTCCAGACAAGAGAATAACTGTGACCTTTTTATTTACAATGGGCCCGGAGAGTGAGAGTCTTGATGTGCTGAGTGCCCTGTGCATTGTGACGGCTCATTTTGGAAGAACATACTCCAACATATTACTGAAAAAGAGAAAAATATCAATATTAAGATGGTTAGAAAAACTGATATTCATGAAGCACTGTACCTGAAATACCATCTTTTTAGACAATAAGCCTAATTCCGGAAACCCAGTCATATCAAAGCCTTGAACTTCCCACCAGTACTGCATAATAAGAGATCCACATTTCAGCATGCTGACAAGGCATACACTACAATACAATTACATGTAGGCACACAAGCTGAAGAAAGCTCACGAAACATTCATAAGATCTGAGATAGTAACTCAAATACCTATCTAATAATGGAATTATGGACCCTCGCAAGAATGTCCAAAATTCCCGAACCACTCGACATGAAATAATTCTGATTATCAATCGGGTCAATCAGGTTAGTCATTTCTGGTACTTATGACAATGAGTGTCATACTTGATTGTGTTTGCATGATCTGATGGTGCACTCATCACGTTGACTTAATTCCTTTGACACTGATACCTTATTTGAAACGAAATACCGGTGCGATTACTTGATTTCCTTGCTGTTATAAGGTACTGGCTTAGAAATACAGCAAGCAATCAGGTACCACACTCCTAAGTTGTGGAACTGTCTTGTGGCAATCATCCATCGTACAGGCAGACAGCCTAACAGCTTTCACATTCTTCGTAAGTCTTATTGCTTCAACACGGCATTTTGATTTTGGAATTGACTTTATGTTCACTGTCTCTGACTGAGCAAGCAAGTGAACAGCATTTTTGCTGACACTTGAGCAAAACAAGTCATATTTGCATTCCGTATTTGTGCAACGAAGAGGACAAGTTTGTACACACAAGTTCAGACAGTTTGTCGTGATTTTCAGACAGTCGATGATGTCATCCATGAACCTATTTCTTCACTGACATGTGATTCAAGTGCCTTTTTTAAGCCAACAAAGAATATCATGCAAAGTTGTGATAAACAAGGCAATTAACTGATAATACGTCCCAGTTTACCCAGATCCTCTTCAACAGGTGTTCAAAAAACCATTCTGTTGTGTTAAATTGTGCAATTATACCAGCACTTGACATAACTGTCTCAAAGGTGACTGACTCCAAGAGATGATCTCTATCTCATGATTAAACTTTGAAGAAATAGGAAATGACTTGTCATAGGAAAACCCAACCTCGAGACATGCCAGAGACCTACAACCACTTTACTAATTGGCGTAGAGTATGGAAGGAAAGATTTAAAAGTAGTTGCACTGTACGACTACTGTTGCTGGGCCTTCCAACCATCAAAATGTAAAAGATCGACTCAAAGAAAACGAGGCCAAATTTCTCAGAGAACAAAAGGCTGGAGTGAGCCAGCACAACAACAGAACCCTCAGAGAAGACAGCCGTAACCATTCTCATTCGCGATGTCCTTCAGGTAACACAAGTGGTCTTGGCAATTTTACAACAAGTCGTATTCCAGATCCTTCACATATTTCGCATTCAATTAGTGACCTGGTGGCATCATGCTTCAGATTATATTACAATCTGTGTTAGGAGGATCTGCATATCAATAATACACACTCACTTTACTTTTAACTAGTTCAATGCCCGGTTCAAACTATCATCATAAGAATTTCAGTGCATTCAACTTGGGAATTTATAATTTACATAGTTGGACAGTTTTAAGGAGACATGAACTCATCAGGAAATTCACAAGCTCCACCATCAAAAATATTGATAGTTTCACTTGATGCCCATTTTGTTTATGAATGGGCATAACATTGGGCAGCTGGTGACTGTATTTGTATTGGGTAGATTTTGTCCATCAGGGCTGAAGTCATAACATTATTGGCCCCAGCAAGTGGGGAAGAGGCCACCTATTTACGAACTTACATCACTTGGATGGGTCTTACTCACCCTTGCAAAGGTACAAGGTAAAAGGGACCACGGCTTACAGCCCCACGCAACTGACTCAAGAGCCAGGGATGATTAATCCATGGCATGGGATTCAAACCCGGGACCTGCTACTTGCTAAGCACAGGACGTGATAGCCAGTAGTAGGCTCTCACGGCTCATCAAAGCTTTTAGTGCTGATTTTGACAGCTTTGTTGATGTTCTAAAATTCTCCAATTTAAGTCAGTACACAGCGACAACAAAGAAAAGTTGGTGCCAAGCCAGAGAGAGAGAGAGAGTGGCAGGGTTACCACCACCAGTGACTGCGTCCCTCTGCAACCAAAAATAGTCTACCGGTGGGCCTACGACATCCCAATGATAAAAGCCTATCCCAGATCTAACTAAATGCAGCCTCCTCAATAACAGGCGGCGGGCGGCGATTTTGCTGCCTACAACAGTATCTCTCTGCCTCCGCCCACAAAAAATTCAATTTTTTTCCTTCAAATTTCTGGCACTACGATCGTCAAAACCGCAGTGCACATGGCATTTACCGGAATCAAAAAGCATCAAGCAACCTCGCATCCTTGTTCTATAGCTTAATTCGTGTTCGTAGATAGATATCGCTGTTGGCCTATGGTATGGTCAGCCACAGAAACAAGGTTAACTTCTGTACATGTAAAACCAAGGTATCATGGTTGTGCTATCTATGAAAGAAACTCACCCTCCTACTTTGAGGCAATACGAGCCTCCTTCTTGCTCCTAGGCTTACTCAAAAAGTCATTGAGAAGGATGTAAACCGCATGCCAAAATCAGTTCGGGAAAGTTCCGATATTGGAAACGTTTCTGAATTTGGAAGCCCAGCGATTTTTGATACTCATATCCCGATGCACCGCGTACCTGTATAGTGTAGGCCTAAGAAGTACACCGATTCCGATATCGGAATCAAAAACCGCTTCCAAAAAAAGAAACGTTGCCAATTGTGGAATCCCTGGGCTTCCAAAATCATAATCAGGAACGTTTCCAATAGCATGAATGAAGACAAGAGGCTCAGCCTATCGTAACTTTCACGAAGAACTGAAATGTAGATCCTCTCTCCACGTCCACTCCATCCAGTCTCTGCCATGCTGCTGTGTGACATGACAATTCATGAATTGACATTTTGTAGCTAACAGTAGAGTCAGTAGCTAGGCCTAGGCCCTAAAACAGTCAACATGGTCAATGATGACATTCATGGATCATTCTAGTTATGGTAACCATATCGACCAGGCATAGCTTCTTTTACGATATGACATTGACGGCTATTGCCTGGTACGTTATGGTTTACCCATATGCTGCCTGTGGTGCATAGTGTATTTCATGTACTGAACAAAATCACCAATTATTGTCAAACCTGACTAAATTCGAATAATTAACTGTCATGAATCCTTTCATTTATCCTCATTTCTCAATGTGGTATTCCAAAAGACTGAAAAATTGGCACAAATTAGGAAAAAACTTTGATACAAAACTCCGTCGAAATGTCACCAACACATGTAAACAAGTCGCGAACACGTAGCTGTCACAAGACCCGAGGTCACGTGACTGGGCGTAGTCCTGAGACTGAATGAGAACGAGACTAACGTCAACTGCCATGACTGCGCAAACTGCATTGCGCGAGACTCTCATCATGGCGTGTGGCGGCCTGTGCATTTAGTTTCGAGGAGTGGATTTCAAAGTCGAATTGGGAAGTAAATAACGATGGAATTTTACTGAAT
>NMRB01000332.1:365909-376683 GCA_002633025.1 Notospermus geniculatus | reverse complement strand
CCTTCGATCAGCTGATGATTGTTATGCCTTGAACAATACCAGCCAATCAGGGTCGATTCCAATGACGCTGCACCAATCAGACGCGGGCGTTATAAATAGGTCAATAGGTATTCACGTCACTGACTACGACTGAATCGGTGTATTACTTGTTCGGCGTGCGTTATGGTTGTGTGGCGGATTCCTTGGCCGGTGCTTTTGCGATTAAAAATCTTATTCTAAATCACGGTTGGCACCTCTCAGAATCTGGATGTAACGGGTTCTTGTGCAGTCAGCTCCAGTTTCAGTGAAAAAGAACATTTGTGGATTATTTTAAGCGACGAAATCCTAGGAAATCAATCCTGAATTCGGCTGGAAGCATTGCCCTCATGTATTAGGGAAATAGCGCGGGAAATTCTTCTCTCCGTTTTGCATTTATTCCACAATCATCCTGGAGCGAGATTTCAATTCTCGGCCGGTGAAAGCCGCAAATAATAACGAACTCAACATCATAATGCCACCCCAGCTTTTAGAGCATTCAAGTACTTTTTTATCAGAGACTGGCCCAAGTACCGATTCCAATGACTCGGCCAGTTCGACAGGGGGCGAGTCCTCATCTCACAGGGATGGTAATAAAGTAAAGTGTGTGCTAATAGGTGATGGTGCCGTCGGAAAAACTAGTCTTATAGTCAGTTACACAACAAATGGATACCCAACGGAATACGTGCCGACAGCTTTTGATAACTATTCCGGTAAGTTTACCTGTCAACTGAGCTGGTGATGTTTAAAGCTGAACTGTGTTGGTGATTACTGTCACGTGGTTGTGCCATGTGATCCTTCGTCAGGCACTTCAGCGCCTTTTCAACGATTGTCTCTCGTTTGCCTTGTCTTGTAGGCCTACCATTTTGTTGCATATGAATCCGAAATCAGAGTGAAGGGAGTTTATAACGGCAAAGCGGCAACTCGGCTCCGAAGGGGGCCAGAGTGTATGTTCACCTAAGGTCTACAGCAATGTGAATGATAGATGAGTGTTTGAGATTTATCACACAAACCCACTAATGTAATGCAGGAGAAAACCGGGGGAACCCCGCTTTGTTGGTAATCCCCTGCAAACATGTATGGGCGTGACGGCACCTTGCACGTCTCCACAGTGGACACCTGGCTTCCTATACCAATGTCTTGTTATGCATTGGAAGGACTTGACCACCACAAAAGCACCTAATTGTGTCATAATCCATATACTTAAACCCTCAACATTACATAATGATGTATGAATTGCTTTGAGCTGACAACAATCCTTGAGGTTCAACAACCATTAACAATGGCTGTTAACGTTGTTTGGTGGATGACTTGGTGTGAAATGGTTGATCTGTTATATGGGCAGCGAAGTGGATTTTGTTGGTGTTCGTCAAACTACTAGAAAAACAAGAGCGGCTGTATTGTCTCGACTTGATGTGTGAAATGGTCAATGATAATGATACCCAATTTGCTCATCACTTTTAAGTGAACATGCGTAATAGGTGCTCCGCTTAGGCACCGTCATTATAAAGTGCCAATTTCACTGTGTGGTAAATGTCACTCCAGATACGTAAATTGGAGGTCACAAGTTCGTAGTAACACAAAACTGCATGTATATACATATTTATTTTTACATCGTCAACAGTTTGCATATATTGAATATATCGTTGTTACATGGAGGAATTACTAGTATACTGGTCAGTATAATTCCTCCATGGTTGTTACAAGTGCATACCGTACCTGAAGATTGCTGAATTAACAAAGAAATCCTTACCAAACTTTGTTATAACCACCGACGGTTGTGTCAGTTGAGTTCATGTTTGTGGTGGGGTTATTAGCAGAATTAAGTGACTAGGTCACGTTACAAAAGGACGGTACTGATTTTCACAATACTGCCCGTCTGAGTTATAAATAATATGGGTGGAGTTATGGCAGAAATAATAGCTCTGTAATTATTTGATAAGGTCAGTTATGATAGATTACTGCTGTGGCAGAACCTATTGACTTGCATACATGTACGCAGTAAGGTAGACCGAGCCAGTATAGCTACAATATCAACCACAGCCCATGTAATCAGTCATCTAACTGAAGTAGATTGATTTTACCATTTTCTATTAGATATATGAGTTGTTGGTTGTGGGAGACGTCGATTCAATATTCTATATTTGGCCTGGCATGCCTGGAGAACGGTTGTTCATTTCAGTTCAGCTTTAAGCCATCTTTTATTACCTCAGAATGTATCAAAGTCCATTTCTCTAAACGTTAAAGTGCAATCTGGGCATTTTAAAACCGAGATTGACGATGCAATGTACAAGCACTGGCATTACCTATTGAGTCATCTACGTGTAATATACGTGCATTAAGTCCTGTTGCTTGTCTGAGATCAATAAACAAGGTTACAGGTGTATGGAAGTACTCTGGGTTCTACATGTTGGCTCAATGTCTCAATTGGATATGGAAAGTACACGTCGAAAATGGCACATTTTTGCCATTGTGGGAAGTTCCCATCGTAGCCACTGATCAGCAACTATGAACTATATTGCTTATCGCTCCACTGGGGATTGAATGCAGCTCAAGCATCCAAAGAAACTGTGTTCTTTTGCAATATCTTGTATCTCATGATTCAATAACTGTCCAGTGCCTTCATAATGAACCTCAGCAACAGGCATTACCGATGATCTGACATAGAAGTATACGGTATACGAAAACGCCGGTTAACAAAGGCTTCAAATGGATTCACGACCGTGAAGCCATTGTTAACCGGCGTTTTCGTATACCGTATACTTCTATGTAATAGCGGCCTAAGCGATTGCACCATCCGTCTTGTCATTGCTGCCGCGAATCTACCATGTCTATTGCAAAGCAAGAAAGGCTACAAGCATGACAGGGCTCCATCTTCCCGTAATGGTTGAATGATGTTAGAACCATCCTAAGGTCTCTGGGGATTTCACCAGACGAACCTGCCTGTGTCGGTCATGTCAACGACTACCAATCACCACAGAACCATAATCAGCCACTGAACGCAATTGATTTCTGGAGCTGTGGGTGGCAAGAGCCATTACTCCAAACGCCAGGGATGAGAGATGCATCATGAAAACACCTCCTGTAGGGCTCCCAGCTACCATCTCTTCGGCGACGGGGGCAAACGCGCGAGTGTTTTTCACGGGACGTGGGGAACTACCCCACTCTCTTGGAAACATCTGTGTTATCAAAAATTAGGTTTCACCTTGAACCTCTTTTCAATGTGTCTACCTTTTTATTGTATTCTCACCTCTCGTAACAACTGCGCAATTTGCAACTCAAATAGAGTGAAAAAGTTAAATGTCCCAGAAAGAAATTGTATGCATAATTCACGTGGCATTTTTATGGGTCAGAGATTTCAAGAGAACCTGTTGTCAGGGACCTTTATTGTGAAGTGCAGTAGCTGTTTCTGAGGGTGTGGGTCAGCCGAGGGCACACGACGACCTGTCAGAACAAGCATCCAAACTTCACCCTTGTGTGACGTGATGTTCATTATGTGGTGGCATGCAACATGCTCACTGATTTATGCTTGCATCCTCCACACGGCCTTGATTTAATCCTCCATGGAACCAGAAGAGCACGATCATCTAACCATCCATCAAGGATGACATGCAACAAGTTACTGTGAGCATTGACGGAAAGTGTTGGCTGAATGTTGGGTTTCTGATGCTAGACATGTCTTGTATATTGCAACGACACATGCAGTGATGTGCTTGGAATGAGCAACATGGCTGCGTTTGGAATGATATAAAATATACGGCCGTTGGGAATGGGCTGCCTGGTTTTTCTCAAAGAATGAGAGAATCACGACGCAACTCTCGCTTGGAAATAAACACCAATGTTCAAACATCAGACATAGTTGCTTTTAATTCAGCACAGTTTGCGTTGTTTTAAAAAGGAAGTGTTGAAATAAACGAATTTTCTTACCAGTGAAGAATTCGTTGAATAATTCATTTGGTGAAAATAGCAAGCGATGAAGATGGAGGTTGTTCTGAGAAAAACATTCTCTATGGATTATTATGAGAAAAAAAAATCCAAATTCAATCCAACTTGTACTGCAATCAAATTGTGTAATGGTTCTCCTGTAATTGTGTGTGTTCCAGATTCGTCTGATGACAAGATCCTGTTGGAAATTAAAAAAGGAGAATTGATTTATATCTAAAATTAACTGTCTACAGAGAAAGAGCAGTTGAGGTTATTCCTAAAATTGATTTCATTCCTATTAACTTAGATGTGATAAAGTGTGCTGCAGGCTACGGTTATGGACATTGTGATAAAGCAGGTTGATATAAGTATTTCACAATCGATATTGATTGTTTTGACCTTTTGTCTTTTCAGTGGAGGTTTCAGTAGACCACCGACCAGTCCAGTTACAACTTTGTGATACAGCCGGCCAGGTATGTATAGACGAGGCTCTCCGAGTGCAAAACCTGATTCAAACAGGAAGTCAACTACTAGTATTACGGCCAGGAAACTGTCTTCAATCACAGTACATTCAAAGATCCGCTGCATGACCAACCCCAACCTCGTCCCCAGGGGTAGTTCACTCCACAAGATCGGATCTCCCCTGGAGACGAGGTTGGACCAACACCTGATACAAATTTCCATCCTCAGTCCGCCCCAATCTGTTTCTTCCAAATGCCATTGCGCTTTGAGTAATTGCGGCGCTTCCAAGCTTTGTGATTAGATCTTCCTTGTTACCCAGCAAAGATTACAGTTGTTTTTGATGGCCTGATTAGATTCCCTGACGTGATTTCTTTTTCATCAACACAAGAATCGATGTACGATGCCTTGTTTTTCTTCTAATCAGCTTCGTCGAATTGAGTTGGTTCTTTTTACCTCGCAGTCATCAGCAACTGGACAGGAAGTCAACAACATGTTGTGTCTGACTGATTTACCGGTATTACTGTTTGACTCAGTCATGGTCGACATGAATCTTGACCTAAACATCGGATGTCCCCCCGGGATGTCCCCTGTCATGCCTGTTCACCTGCTTGTTTTCTCACCCCACGTTGCAGACTTCCTGGAAGAAGTCAAAAACTATGCTGCCGACGTTTATGATCCCCTTTGTCAGAACAGGTTTCAATACGACAAACTCTTGTTTTGCACTTGATTGAACTCAAAAATGATGTTATATTATTATAGATATTGTTTATTTTCTGTCATCCGATGGTGGAAAGAAACGCCAGGACACGGGAGTTTTGGATTCCAGCATGTTACCTTTTGGTGTCACCAAGTGCTGATTATTCAACCAAGTCGTGTACCATTTGACCCGTTGTATAATAATGCTTGTCAAAGTCACACATCTGCGGTGTCAGCATGGTCAGTGTCATGTCATTACTTGCTCTATTACTTGGCAAAATACTTGACAAATAACATTGGGCCGATTTAATAGACGCTGGCTAAGCTAACCATTGGCTCCACCATTTAAAATAGATAGGCGTGCGAAACGTGTACAACTAAATTTTCACCAGAAAGCCCTGTTCGGATGGATAGTTAGCGCTATACAGAGCTTAGAAAACGGGGCTTTCTGGTGAAAAATGTTGTTGTACATTTTTCGCACGCCTATCTATTTTTGGTGGAACCAACGGTTAGCTTAGCCAACGTCTACTAAATCGTTAGCTGCTGGTGTCGCCTACCGTGCTCACACACTGACCATTCCTTCTCCTTGGAAGATCATCAGACGTAAAGGAAAGCATTGCTTTAGACATCGATGGTTAAATCATGGGTTACAAGAAGATTCTTCTCAAATCACTTCTAAAAACATGACAATGAGTAGACTAGTATCAGCCACGTGTGCAACGTCAGCATTTCCCTTCAGGACATTTTCATATCCAGAATGATCAAATTCGACAGACTAAAGGCCTGTCTACACGATCATACATTTGTTCAAAACATCATAATACATTTGTGTGATGATGTTCATGGACAGATATTTGATTGTGTAGGCTAGAGGGGCGATTAGCTCGCTGTTTCTCCTGTCAGTATAATTCCTCCAAGGTCATAGCAACAGGATCCTGGAACCAACATACGCTAATTCACGCATCCCACGAAATCTTGAGAATGAGCTCGTCCCTAGGTCTCTAAATTAGAACCTGGGTACAGTTTGTAACAAGAAAGTGGACCCAGGGTACAATTTCACTTGACGACATCGAACCTGGCTACACTTTATGTGTACCCAGGACGACAATAACCCCTTCAGCCTATTTTAGCCCCTTACTCCCAAACGGTGTGACCAATCTCCGAAATATTTGGTCTGTCTTTATTGTGCCCCAAGACCACCTTCTGGTAGGAATTTGAGCCAGATCTGCCGACCTCCCACCTTAGCACTTTTTGCTGATTTTGCATGGTCTATCCGTGGACTGACACTTAAAGATTTGTTGGTGATTACACATATTTTAGACGGAGTTCTGTATGCATAAAGCGTTAATGAGCCCTGGCGATAGAAAAATCCCTCGACTTTGGCCCATTACCATCCATCAGCCTGGCCAAAGTTGTTCAAAACAACATTTTTTTTCACAAAGGTGATTGCACAAGTGCCGGTAACCTTTGTGAAGGAAAAGGTGCCAGATTAGTGCATAAAGGGTGGGATGTTAATAAACACAGTCAGGTGGATTTGGCGCCGAGTCACTCAAAGGCCCTTTCGAGCCCATACTGTGCACAGAAAAAAGGGTCTGCAATCCAAAACGTTGCAAACTGTTAATTGTACGGGAATGAGTGCACAATTCCTAGTGGGTAAACTGTATGTGTATAGGAAAGAGGATCTGATTTTGATGACAGGTGGTTTATACTTGGTGCTCTACAGAGGCTGTCAAGGCAAACAATACATGTAGGAGCAAGCCTTCAGAGAGAAACTTCCGTCTCTCTTGTGTACCAATGCAACCTACTGCTTTAGTTTCACCTGTTTCCAGGGTAGCCTACCTAAAACCTGATCCTTGATCCACGTAGAATCGGGTATGATGCCAAGACGAGTACGATGTTCCTCTAATAGGCATCATTGTTTTTATGCCATGCTTGTTTGATAGGCCTACTTCTTTACTGTCTTCCAAAGAACAACCGTTACATTTGTTACCAGGGATGAACACCAGGGCTGAGGAAGGTGATTTGCTACAACTAACTGTGGCTGTAACTTCTTACTATTCTTGATGTTGCCGATTCTTCCTGTGATAGAGCAGTCAATCTTGTTTCCGACTTTCCCCAGGGCTCGACACTCTTCTCCATGTATTCATTTCTTGTCTTAGATTCCTTGCTAGTTCATCATGTTGTACCAAGAGGTTTGATAATATCGACCAAGAACAAAACGTCACTAATCTGAGAAGCTTCTAGCTTCATATTTGTGACAAAGATGGCTCAAATATCAGTACAAGTGTAGAATATCTACTGTCAACAACACTGCTGCAATGTGAGGAAATGGAATATCGCTGTTCTATAGTGAAGAAGCTGTGGATGAAGGGGGTTACAATCATGTTTCCATTGTATAAGTATAACCAGATACTTAGTATATTGACGTTTGTTGTCATCAGGAGGGTATTTGACATTGTGTATGTACTGAAGAGTTGGGTTTCCTTTGAAAGCATTGTGCATTTCCGCACACAAGATGTTTTTACTTAATCAACATTATTGTTAGTGCAGTAAGGAATGACCTAAGTGGATGCAAGTGACAACAATTGTTGCCCTTGATGCTTGTCCATCATCTTCTTGTCCACAAGCGCGGCAGCGGCAGTGCACTGGACTGGACTATTTGTGCAAATTTTCATCAGCTTTTTAAAGTCGTAAAAATATAACGTATTATATTTTCATTGTTTGCAATGACAGGCAATATATAAGTTAATTTTCTGTCCCAGCTGTTTCCAATGCAACAATTCACATTGATTTTTGCCATTGTCTGCCGCAGTGTGGTCCACATTCTCCGCACGTAAAATCAAATCAATTTTCGATCCAGGGTTGTGGGAACTTACATGTAACTGTTGTTTGTAGATTAGCGACAGCAAAAACACACTTACATGAGACTTGGAGTTGTGATCTTTGATACCGAGAAATGTACATTGTTGCCTACTTTTCTTGATTAAGAACTTCTCAGAAATCGTCCGAAAACAATTAACATCTATACTTCAGACGAACGTTTGCTGCTCACAGTGATGAAAGTAGTTACTAAAGGCTTTGTCACCAGGCTTTGAAGCTTGTCTGAAGTTTGTGGCGAAAATTGTAATGTTTATAATACGTCTACATGTTGTGGTATGTTTTTGAGAAGGTGTTAAAAATACTGCAAACACTGTGGTAATCCTGAAAACAAAGTTGGAAATCTTAAGTAATTGGTCATTGCTAAGTCCCCAAATGTTGATTATAACTTGCTTTTCTTCTCTGCAGGGGGATTTGAACACAGAATGGTGATCTTTTTCTGTGTAGCCTACCAGACTTCATCATTCTCAAAGTTGTTGTCCGGGAGAATGTTTGTCTTGCCCTGCTTTTATTGCTTCTCCTTGTATTAAGCAGAGCATGAACTTCCAAAGCAGACACCGTCAAGCCTGTTTTATAATCTAAATCGATATTCCACACCTATTGCATTATGCATGCCTGTATATGTTACAGATATTGCAGACCAGATCAGAATATCAGCTCCAAACCACCTGTTGCAATAACGGTACTCAATAGTAATCTCGTCTGAATGGACTTGACTGGTCAATGATGGGTTCTACCTCAGTAGTCACTGGGAGCCAGGAGGTTCTGCCAGTGAAAGTGGGAGTATGAGGTATCTCACATCATGCAAAATGTTCTGAACCATCATTACAGCATCCATCTGCAACCAAACTTATCCCGAACGAATTCTTCCTGATGTAACACTCTACATCTAAACTGCTGGTCGTTATCGACATCGTACAGTGACATTGGTTGGCGACCAACGTGATTTACCTACCGTAAATCACAATCCTCAGTTCACTGGCATGACTGGTAGCTCTTCTGTCGAGGATAGATGCATCGTCTGCTCTCGTTGTGATTGTTTTCCTCTTGTGTTGTCTGCCAATTATCAAGTAATCATCAATTTTACGACTCCAATTTATAGTGTCTGGCTTGATGTACTTTTGACCCAATATTTGATTATTGCTCATCAGCCGCTTCGGTTATCAAATATCACCAACGTGAACCTATGGTAGTTGGAAATCAAAATAACCTTCTGGGACATGTTATTTAACACATCATAGAACCGTCCAAGGACCTAATATTCAAATCCGAACGGCTTGCTCTGTGGAATGACTGGTTGAGTCCACTTTCTATGGCTTTAGGATGTTGGTTGGGCAAGGAACCAGTGGATCTGCAAGTTGTACATGTACTTCCTGCAACTCGATCCATCCATCATCAGATGCTCCAAACCATCATCCGTATCTCTCATGGGGAAGCGAACCGAAACCCCATCTCCTGTATCACCTCAATTTGGTCGGATGCTGATCATCAGCTCATTTCCTACCACTCACACTAAAACCTAATGATAATGGTCCTTATTGGTGATGGTGTCATCGCTTCGACAGGCATAATCCTTACTTGGCAATGCATTTGACACTTAAAAGTTCTGGAACAGAGAAGCCTATTCAGCTTTCATTGATCCACTAATGCATTGTATGTCGTCTTCTGCCATATTTCTGTACAGTGACGTGGAAGATCTAGAGGGGACAGAACATTCTGCCACTGTTGAGCAAAACGCCATTTTTTCCGCGGGCAGAAGGATTCTGAACATACACTTCAAGCACTTACAATAGCTTCTGAAAAAGGTCTCATTCTTCATTCATCCTGTCCTACTGTTAAGAAAGAAAAACTCAAAAGTGAAGTTGTTTGTATTTTCACCAGACACGTAAATGTAAATACGCCAAGACACCAAAAAGAAGCAAAACAGCTTGTGGCAGCATTTAGGCCTATACTGGCTTTACATCTCCAGCCTTTGTACCGTACTTCCTGCGTACATTTGCACTCAATAAGGTCAAATCAATGTCAGTATGACAATTGTTTGGGCAAAAACGGATGGTATATACCACATTGAAAATTTTCAATACTAATTAGTAGTTAGAAAGGCCTGTAGTTCTGCGGTGTAGGCCTACAATAATCATTACCGGTACGTTTGTGGTGCATTTTACTTCCCTGTCGCACAAATATATATCTAGGTTAAATATTTCGAAGAATCAAAGAAACAATGTTGTTGTTGGTTCAAACAGAACCTTGGGCGTTCCTTGTTCGTAGGGATTGCGTTGTGGCCAGAGGGACAACTACATGTATCTGATGTAATCGCCATAACCTCTGATCTGCTCGTGGGGTAGCCTACCTACTGCTTGGTGTCCGCATCTACGCCAGAAAAGCAACTTCAATCTGCCCAGTAAGTCAAAGCTTGGAGACGGAAGCTTTCATACGGAGCCCATGAAGAAAGCCACTTTATTGATCAGTATCGTCTGGTATCCTTCAATAGAGACTTAGATAGAGTAACTGGCCTCGTCACGGTGGAACCACAGCACACACTAATGACTGCTGATGGCTCCTTGTGGCCTCCCTGATCTTGTTACAGGCACCAGAATGGACCCATCAGAGATGGCACTTTGAGGCTGATTGGTTTAGTTAATTCCCAAGTTGCATGATGATACTGATGTATCGGCCTGTGACAATTTACTGTTTAGTGTCTGCGGTACTTCATCAGTTCAAATTAGTGAGTAATTACTCATAGCCTAGCGGCTCATACCAGAGGCTCTGTTCCAAATACAAAGTTTGAGAGTCCATCAGC
>NMRB01000332.1:324980-365829 GCA_002633025.1 Notospermus geniculatus | reverse complement strand
CCTTTAAGGCCCATTTAGACGATCATACATTTGTTCAAATTTTCATCATACATTTGTATGATGATGTTCGTGGACAAATGTATGACCGTGTAAATGGGGATTTGAACATCTGCGAACAAGCGCGAACATGTTGGATGATGTTCGAGCATGCACATTAATTTGGACAAATGTTCAAGGTTGTTCAAGCTCGAACCAATCAGATTACAGTTTTGGGTCACATGATATTTCGGGTCACGGCCTTTATTAGCAGTTTCTCAAATGATGCTACATCCATCCTTCGAAAGTTTTTGTAGGATGAGTGGTCTTCGGCCCTCTGTTCCTTCAGAAGTGAATGATATGCCCCCCAAATCCCTCTCCTCTGGATCCATTGCTTAACCCACGCATGTGGTGCTCTCAATCTCCTTCTCACCCTAGCAGAACAATTAATGTGATAATGTAGGTTGCAGCGCCAATAGAGAGCAACCTTCTGTGAGAGTCCATGATGGAAAAGTGATATCCCTCCAAATTTTCCAAAACATTCATGAACAACCTTGGACAAAAGTCCTATGGTGTAAACAAGTTCCTTGAACAACTCCGAACATCATCATACAAATGTATGATGAAAATTTGAACAAAAGTATGATCGTCTAAATGGGCCTTAACGTCACGACGTGGCGCTGTGAGCAGTGCGACCGAAGTTTCTTTTTTCTAACGTTATTTCCATTTATTTCTGGCGTGAAAAGCATCCATTTGTTTCGGTCGCCTGGCATTAAAATTTACATCATCATGTAGCAGACGAAAATGTCTGCATTTTGCGGTGCTTTTTTTCCTTAAAATGAAGCTGTAGATGGCGATTGTGGCAACGTCATTATCTCATTATTCCTGTAGAAAATGTACAGCAGATTTTTTCATGACGCAACGTCAACACCTAAAACGACGTCAATGACGTCGTTTCGGTCGCACTGCTCGCAGCGCCGACCTGTCGGGATTTCCGGCACGCGGGTTCCTCATTGTCCTTCAACAGCTCTGTTATATTTATACCAGTAGTGTATGCACAAAGAAGGCTCACTGTCATTATCTGATATGAATCATAAATATTTATCCATTTGTCATGAATTTTCTTGTAGTCATTCAAAATTTATCCCTTCACCAATCGTAATTGTTCTTTTATGTGCTTTTGGTAGCAAGATGGCGACAGAACACATTTTGTGACTATGTCGCTACTTTTAAGAATGATTCATGAACTACTAACCTGAAATGGAAAGTCCAACGGAAATAGGCAGGCTTTCAAGGTAAACAATACAGGACACTTTTTGATTGTCAAATCGAGCTTTATATCAGAATGTCATTGTCACGTTTGATTTATCTTAAAATGAACGAAAGCAAAAGACATTATCATAATATGAAAACGAAGGTAATTCGTCTCAAGTTATGCCCTCCACACTTACTGGCCGCTAGGCCTACTTCGTTTTCGCTTACGATTCATATCAGACACACTGACACCAGAGGCTTGTAGAGTCAGGTCCAGACTATAACACTATCAAGAATTCATCAACTCGTTGGTACTAACTATGTAAGTACATGTGGGGCCGTAGGTCTAATATTACTGAAATCAAATCAAATGTATTGAAAAAAGAAATTGCTTTCCGAATACCATTAACTCTCAATACGCGTCGTAAAGAAATTGACCAGACGTCATCTCATCTTTCAAAAGTCAGCACAGGACGTTAATGGAATGAAATGAAATCAAAAATCTTGAAAATTGATTAAAAATTGTCGCGAGTAATAGTCGTGGCATTGATATCATATGTTTACCATATTTGAGAGGATATGGTTGTGACGTGAAGGCGACTGCTGTGAGGTCATTTCATCGTCAACTGATAAAGAACATTTAATTGAATCTGCATATAATTTGTATTTTATTAATCGTAATACATGTATCAGCCTATTAGGAGGCGTAGACTTGCTGTCTTTGTGTTGTCTCATATTCTGTCAGGCACGGCAGTTTAATTTGAAATATCAAGTGCAGTTCTCTTTACAGTATGGAAATACCCAAACGGGCGTTGCTGTCGGTTTTTCCATGTTATCTCAAGTGCTGTTATTCATCGGTTGACACGTTGATAATAAATGTGATCGATTTGTGCTGAAATACAAGTGTATTTTAGTTTAAAAAATATTAGAATGAATAATTTGTTTACTGAGTTATATCAGTTGGAAAATGAATCAGACAAAGTCAGATAGTGAAGTGATCATCTTGACCTTGTTAAGATAAACGGTTTTAATCGGTGACGCCCTCCGTTTTTTTAGAAAACGATCTAAAACATGTTCTTATTTGTTTTCAAAATTGAAATTCGAATACCACATAATAATGCCCTTGCTTTCTGGCCGAATGCTTGATTAGACTGCCATTTGTTTGTTTTTCCCATGATTGTTGATAAAAGCATTCGGATAATGTTGGTGAAAAAGTCGAGTAACCTCATCACTATATTGTAATGGCTTTTTTATGTATGTTCCAAATGTCACTCCCCAAGCTCAGTGCAGTCATTACTACTGTCAATAAAAGTTTATTGGCCTGTTGGGAGAGGACTCAATTGTTGACTTGGGAGACGAGACTGGGGGTAATCCAATTGTAGAGGATGAAAAATATATCAGGACCCTTGATGACTGACTCATGTTGAAGTAGCGAACGAATCATCGCTGACGACTGCCATATGGCACTGTTGACTCTTTTAACCACAGAAAACTGACAAGCAACCAAAGAACGATGGGTCGATTCTGTATTGAGCAATGACTATGGTCTTAGTTATACCATAGAGACTGGTCCAAGTTCACAGTTTGGAAAGCAATTGCCACATTGCTGTTACATCCAATCATTCGCTTCTTTGCCACCACCACCTCTTATTCCATGGTGTAACAACGAAAATATACCCTTCTGAGAATGATCCATCCAGCTTTTTTGCAAGACTTTAGAACAGAACAAGTGACCTTTACAGCCACGTCTGCAATCACGACAAAGATTATCACAGTGTATCCTTATGACGAAACCTCTACTTTGTACCAAAGAACTCGTGTTACACAAAACAATTAAGTTCTTAAGTCAATTAATTCTATGTCAAAAATATTGTACAGAAGAAAACCGAATGTAATTACAATGTACCGAGTTATCAGATTCCAACTGATGACTTGATGCACTCTACCTCGTTAACTTCGCCACAAATCTCGTGACAGCCATTGTTCAAAACAATGTTACGTTTTTTCTCTTGACTTTGTCATGTTTGTTCATGAGCTACAATTTGTCAATATCTACACGGTGATCAAACATGAAATATCGCTGTTATTCCAGCCAGCGATGTGACCATGAACTGAATTTGAATTAGCCGAGTTGTTATGATATCAATGCTCAAGGCTTTGTCCGATTCTGTCAACAATGGAAGCGGAAAAACAAGCAGCATTCGCCATCGGTCAGCAGAATCGGATTTCGTATAAACCAGGCCTAAAGGCACTGATAGAGCATCGTTCCTTCTATTCGTATATTCATCCTTTCTTTCAGGCTGACGATTTCAAATCCACCTTCGAAAGAATTGCCAACATTTCTTCGCTCAAAACTAACGATCCTTCCCCTCTTGTCTTTGCAGGATGACTTCGACACGATACGACCTCTCTGCTACCCGGGCACCGATATATTCCTACTCTGCTTTAGTGTCGTATCGCCAACATCATTCCACAACACAGTCGAGAAGTGGCACACCGAATTACAGCACTCGGCTCCGGGGGTTCCTCTTATTCTTGTTGGAACGCAATGTGATTTAAGAAGTGACGTTAAAGTTTTAATTGAACTATCAAAATATGGAGAAGCACCAGTCCCTGAAGAACAAATCCTCGACATGGTTGATGAACTCGGAGCTCTCACGTACATCGAGTGTTCAGCGTTGACACAAAAAAATCTTAAGGATGTTTTTGATACGGCCATATTGGCTGCACTGAACTGGAATGGTTATCGGAAGAAATTAATAAGCCGAGGTCCTGGAAGTAAAAAATCACTAAAAAAAAGGAAGAAAAGTCTTCGGGAGGAGAGAGAACTTATACAGTCACCTTCCGATCAGTCAAAACCACGGCGGTCTGGATGGAAAAAATACCTCTGTGTTACTTAATTTCAATTCCATCGGATGTAGAGGACTCGGGTGCAGCAATTTGCTTGATGAATTGCACCTTGGATTATTCAACAATGGCTCCCTGGTGGTTAAGCTCGACTTCGTCGTCTACAGAATAGATCAGGGTGATTTCTTTAGGGATAACCAGACGTTGGCGTTCGTAATTCCGCTTTTCTCAGACAAGCTGCTAAGAGCAACAGTCTGGCCAAATCCTTCCATTCAATGTACCCAGCAGTTTTTGCTGTTCGTCAATTCCTTACCATTAACATGACTGTAACATGCTTAGTGCCATGAACAAATAGACTGGATGCCACATTGATGGATAAAAGATTCATATTTTACAAAGCAATAATAGTCACATGTACATAAGTCATGCCGGCTGGTCCACACACAGATCAGCTTTATGTTCAGTATTGTATCATAGCATTTTTAAACAAGAGATTCATTGATATACGGCGTTTGGTTCCATTTGGTTCACCAGATTTCAGTGGTTGATGCTTATTGACAGCCGCCGCAGACGAAGACCATTGAAACAAACTATGGGATGATGGCACTGGAGTGGCCATCACTCGTGCTGTTGTGGGGTTACATTAGCGCCAATAAACATCAATTTCACAAAGTAAATATCAAACCATTCATGTTATGTTTGGGTTTAGATAGCATTTTGTCATCAGTCACGGTCGGGGAGACCATCTCCAATGCATATGATGCTGGAATAGGAGATTTGATGGTGACAGATCATTGGCAGGTTGGTGTAACAGTTATGTTTAGTAGGCCTAGTTGTGGTTCTGCTTGATGGTCGATGCCATAACAAAGCAAGTCCTACGTCGTTGCTCCATCAGGCCCTAATCTGGACCTCTGCGGTATCTTCAAAGTAAAGTAACGATATAACTTAAATCAATGGTAATACGCTGACAGATTCAGAATCAGGTTGTACGGATATCCACCTCATTGAAGGAAGATGAGAATCTAAGTTAAGCTGCTTCCAACGAAGTGGATTTTAAAACTAATTGTAAAGTACCGTTACTTCCAAAGTTAGCGCATTAAACTTCAGTGTTATGGTAATGAATTCCTTTCACAGTGGTCTCCGTATCGGGATAAACTTACCGAAAAGCCATTCCTTCTTCTATAATACTTTAGAAGAAAGGAATGGTGAATTATTTAAGCCGTACTGGAGTGACTTCAAAGGCAATATACAGATAATTTTCCGTTTTACAAGTTCGTTTTCGCACGCATTCTGGAGCATGTTGGAGTCAATTGTGATATCACGCATTGGGCATTGATTTGGCCTAAGTTCATGAAATAAAAAGAATATATTCAAATTTGGAAGTTCATAAATTATGTATTATTATTTGTTGGTTGCTTATGCTCTGTTTCAAATTCTGCATCTGTTTCAGCTTTCTACGTTGTGTTCAAGTTAAGTAAATGCTTCAGAACTGCTTAATTAAAGGTTATGAGATATTCATTAGAATTTGACTGAATCTAGTTGAACCAGATGCACCTACTGATACCGATACAACTGCTGTCTTACTTTGTGATTTCTCAAAGGAGTACATTATTTCGTTTTCTTGTTAAAGATGGTTAATCATAATATTATGCTTGTTTGAGTTTCGGAATGTGATAGCTCTGGTGCAAACCATTGAGCAAGGGGTGGGAATAATTGGGAATAATTTATAATTCAGTATTCTGTCAAAGTTTCTGTTATGTCAGCCTTTTCGTTTCGATCGATGAAACACGTTCGCTCCATTTCGCGATTTTGAATTCACTAACGACACACCTTAAAACTTCACATTCGAAGATTTGTTTCTGAAGAATTGCGCTTTCTGTTTATAATCAAAATGAAACGGGTTTCGACTGCACCTCGTTATATCATTTGTTTGTTGCTTAGCTATTCGTTATCGAAGGCCAGATTCAAAAAGCCTCCATAGGGCTAGTTCATACGGTGGTTCCCTATCTTCCTTTCACTGTGTTTAAGCCATGCAGGTAGAAGTAAAAGCCGTGACATCCACGTTGTATATAGTCCTACACACTTGTGGATAGGGTCCCTGATGGAGGCCTCTCAGTCAGGGCCTCAGCTGCAGCTTCCATGCATCCAACTTATTTTCAATGATGATGGATTGCCAAAGGTTGTTTTACGCTTTGTTTTATCATTTGTGCACTGTTTAAAGCAGTTTCGGTGTAAGAGGTTCATGAATATTAATCTTACGTTGTTGTACATGTTTCTAATCAAAATATTCGAGTCCAAGGCTCGCTGAAGAGAATGAAAACGGCTGGTGAAAGGTCCAGGGTGTCTCAAAATAAATCTCACGATTCGAAATTAAAGATATGATGACTTTCTTTTGGGACACTCTGTGTATTTGTGGAAATGGTGATGTAGAAAAGACTGCCGTTCAATGTAATATATGTTTATAAGTTTTTTTTAATAATAAAGTTCTAAACTTTGACCATAAAATGATTCGTCTTTGTTTATACTTTTTGAAGTACATGGATAAGGCAACTATACGGCACCCTGATCCGCAACCTTAATTCCATACACATTGTCAGATTGTCCCTCGATAAACCATCATATCCTGTGCTGACCTTGCCCGTGTTGAGCGTGATCCTCCGTGGATAGCGACCTCAGCTGGCTTGGCATTAGTTCATAATACCCTTGTCTACATCGGCCACATCTGTTGCCCTAATAGGGTCATTAGAATTAAAGGATATTCAGCGACTGTGGCAATGGAGAAATTGGCGTATGTCGTCACCCCCTCCGCTGAAATACCTCAACAGAAAATACCGATCTGGTATGTAATGTATCGGCTGTTGATTCGGAGGGAGTGAGGGTCCCCGTGACACAGTACTGCTACAACAGTTTCGAACAGGGCAAAATACCCGCCGTTTTATGTATAGCGGCTGTTGATTCGGAGGGAGTGAGGGTTCCTGTGATGAACTGACATAGCCCGCAAGCAATAACAGCTATGCAGTTAATTGCAATCAGCGATGAGGCCGTATTTATACACCTAGCTCTAGTCCGCACTGATGAATATATCGATTTGGACCAATACACCAGTGGTGGCTAATAGAACTGTATACGTATTCACATGTCGACCTGTGTACATCAATATTTTGGGAGCCATGCAGAGTTAGAATGTCATCGTACACCGGATATTGTCGCTAGCCTGTCACATTTTCGAGCCTCTTACAGATATGAGATGAATAGCGAGCATGATGAAGGATTGGAAACCGATGATACGGCACGTAATGTGAAGGAGGATGCTGTCCAGTATGTTACTGTTGAATATTACGACGGCGACGGTCGTTTATAAGATACATGATTGTGATCTAACGTCACACTCCACAGTTCCAATACAAACCTGAACTGAAGGCAGCTTCAGCGAGAATAGCCTGGCTCCAAATGGTGGAAAATTGCTCTGACTTCCTTTTAGCTGGGAGATGATCATTCACTCTTAAAAAATTCTCGTCGTACTGACAAGCTGGAACTCGTTCTCAGAATATGCTTAAATTGACAGGGTCTATCTTGTCAATTGACAAGCTTTTAACTTGTCATCCTCGGAAAAGAGACACCTTATCATTGAAACAACTACATTTCGTCATTCAGGCTACACAAAAATTAAAAATTATGCGCCAAGAGACCGTTATGCGGTAGTTACAAGTACTAATAACAGGTGCATATGAAAGAAAAACTCTTCCAAATTTTAGGGTCTACGGCGGGATTCGAACCTACGACCTATGAAATGTATAAACTACTAGACATAACCCCTAAACCCTCCTGGCTATTGAGGCGACGATGGTAACAGCATGCTTAGAGTTCAAGAAATTGAGCGATAAATGTGAGGGAAGCGCATGCGCAATAATGTCCTACCACCTGCAACTTATCGCCATAACTAGAGACCTTGTCGACTGGATAAACTGAACTCGTCACAGAGATGTGCGACTCGCCATGACAAGTAAATTGTGTCATGAATGACATAATTCGTCAGGCTGACTAAAGCATCTCATCCATATTCGCAGACAAGTTGCGATGACAAGAATTTTTTAAGAGTGTTCTTCAAAGGGTTCGATTCCTATGGCACACAGCAGCAACGAAATGCTTCAAATGATGCTGAAACGTGAGAATGCACGAAGACAAACCCTCAGCTTACTTAATTCAAAACTCAAATAGCAACCCCATGCTCCCCTCCCGACTACGCATGACGTGCATATACATATACCATGGGCAATGAAATCAGTTTACTCCTTTGACATAAAAGCCATTCAATTGGATCATAAACCACCACAATAAACCGCTGACAACATTTTTAAACCACTTTGCTATGGAGTGTACCTGTTGCTAAAGTGCCATTTTCCTCCCCATCGATCCTGTTTTCAATTATGTGAAAAAGGAAGCGCTGTAGAGATGCTGATGAACATTGCACTGCATGAGTATGGATGTCACGTACAACAAGAGGCAAAACAAGCGACGGGAACCAGGCAGTATCGTAAAGCACTCACTCTAGACCCTTGGGTTCTGTGTTAAACGTTCGTGACATTTGGGTTATTTGACCTGTTAAAGGTTTATTCTGGTATGCCATAGCGATCGTAAAAGTCACTCGTCTCCAATAATCTCACCCGGGATTACCCATCTATCGCCTACTTGAGCTTCTTATGGAGGTGATTGGGTAATCTACCTTCCTAGTCTCGTCTGAAGTACCATCGTAAACGGCTGCAGAGCCACTTGTTGCACGCCTGTGGGATCACTCGGGCTGTCGGAAGTTGGGTCGAGAAGGACGGACTCATTCTCTTCCTGCCTTGATCAAGATGAGACAGAGTCGGCAATCAGCGATCCCTTTTGGCTCTTTGGACTTCTCCATCTTTCCAAACGACCACCTTTTCAAACAGAAAGCCTTGTAGCCTACTCACAGGAAAATATGGTGGTTTGAAAGGTAATGTTGATGAAAGTTTGTCGTTTACTTATAATCAAAATGGACGTGTTTTTCTACTCGACATTCACCTGACAGTTTCTCCTCATGAGTGTCCCATGAAATATTCATCACGCATCCAGGTACTCGTCTGAATCGTCCGCTGGGTGGTTCAATATGCTGGTCTTATTCAGTTCTGGGAACAGAAGACGGTAAGGCACTCTTCACCGTATACTTGAACGATATTTGGTTCAGGTATGCGGTTATGCTGTTTGAGCCGAAATTGAGAGTACAGCGGTGACCCAGTTTTCACACCCTTCTGTTGAGAGGATCTCTCATTCATCCTAGACTGATCAACCCAGGACGAGACCAATATTTTCTACATAGAAATACCAACTGTCCAGAAGTCAACCCCAAATATTGCTGTGACGTGCAGGCCGGTGCATCGCCACACGTAGCTGAGCCGTTGCCATCTCTAGGTTTAGGAATGGCTCCGATCGGAAATCGACCTCACTACCTCGACGGTAACAGGGGTCGATGATACCACTGCCTCACTGTGGCAGCAAGACTCCGTCAGACAATGACTTATCATCCAGGCGGGTCCGAAATCGCCCAACACAGAATAAGGAGAAGATATATCTCAGAGGTTTCTGATTCAGGAGCCCTTCGCCTCCGCACAACACTTGCCGACTAAGAAAACAGCAAACTTTCGGAGATCTTGTCATACAGCATCTCTCTCTCATTTCAAGTCATGTTGAAATGTACTGTGATTCCATGAAGCTTAGATCTACTTTTAATCACTTCTCACCAGATGGTTATCACCAACAGATGGTATCATTGCGGCACCTTTTGAGGTGTCTCGAACACAGTAAATCTTTGAAGCACGTTCTCGATGGCGTTAAGAATTTGTAGTGATTCACCGCCAGCTTGTTTTTTTGCTATATCTTCTTACTTTCTCTCCTGTTGTTTACTGGTCGAGGCTACATTATCCTGCATACAGTGATTTTCACATGCAGAACATGGTATGTGCAGTACATACCACAAGGTAACACAATATAAGCCTACTCTACATGTACTTCAAGCTACTTCAGATTTGCAGGGAATTGCCGAAAAAAATTCAAGTCGTAGACAGAAATGACGACAAGGAAATGTAAAGGTGACAGGCAAAAACATGACCGCGGAGAAAAATCTGTGGTCTTATGAGATGTTTCCACACGCCACCGTGACTCGATCCGATTCAACCACAAACCACTCGTTCTTTCCGGCATTAGCCTGAACAAATAAGATTGTCATCCCTTGGGTTTCTGTCCCAGTCTCAATCAAGCTTACGAAAGGCGACTTGGTATCATCTTCGTTGTGTTGCATGACGCCATAGTTGAAAGCTTACTTCATCATTCTAGTCACAAAACGATTCTATCGCCTTTCGTTCAGGCGCCAGCAGTGTATTCTGCTATAGCATGCACTCTCGCCTGTAGAACAATATGACCCAACGTCAACTTTCAAGGATTCAGTCACAGGTCTTGTGTTGGCAGTGATCAAAGGAACATGTCCTTGGTGTCCCACACTTTCGCTGGTCGCTCGACAACCAGTCACGTGTTCTCAGCTAGAGGCCAATTATACTCGTAAGCTCAACTGGCGTGTCCAAGAATGTTGTGTTACGGTGAAGATTGCCTAATAAAATGCTCGTTGAACTTTCATGGTAGGTAATTCTCAAAAATGTTAGCCAATTAATCTCACAAAATATTTACCAAAGGTTCACGATTACTTCTGATTACTCGACGTCACCAATGTTGTCCTTAACCGACCGGCATGTTACTCTCATATCTCATCAAAAGATTTATAACGCCTTCGATGACATCTTGGAAGGTGACGAGCGATGTTACCGGATCTCACCTCGACCGGGTCTGGCAATTTCTTTATACCTGCAAAGTGTACCTTAAAGTACCATTGAAGGTGTTCGAAGCCTTCGTAATCCTGCACCATGCTGCCTGGGATTTTAACTAGCTGCCTGGGATTTTCAGTAAAGCAAGCTCTGCACCGATCCATGGAAGGTTCCTCTCGCGAGATTAGGTGGACGAGATTTATATGTGGGCGGTGATGTTGAAACATGTTCCTTCCACATCTACAGAGCACCTATGCACCTAGTTCAAGTGTGCTCCGATGGATTTCATTTGTAAGCAATGCTAGATATTGCATTCCTTCAAAAATGGCAATGAAACTTGTCTGAGGAGAAGTTGTCGTCTGCGTCATGAGAGAGGGATGAACGCTGTTGATCATATCACGACGGGCTGATGAGGAGGAAAGCATGTTTTGCCGAGTGAATCAACAGACGGAATAAGTCAAACAATCTGTATCCACGAAGCCTGCCGTCTGTTATCTTCCTCCTATTGCCTCTTGTCTAGCCAATCGTGCCAAATAATGATCTGATAAGTCTTCAGACTGTCTGCTCAGGATTCTGTGACTGGGTGATTGATTAGATGGAGCGTGCTTCCCTTTCCTTTTAGCCACAGTCACGATTTTAACCCAATCAATGCGTCTGGAGTGACAGGTTGACAAACACAGGGGACACTCTCACAAACAAAGTGTAGGCGTCGAGTTCTTTTACAGCAAGAGTCTTCGTTCAAAACGATTTCCAAAAAATATCTTTTGCAGGTATTGACTGAAAAGTACGACATACAAAACCCACACATGCTTGGTTTTTGCCAGTAACTGAGGTAAACGAAACACTGTAATCCTATTCATGTGATGTATCGCTTTGTTTCTAGCTGCATGCACTCAATACCTCAAAGGCATCAAACTAAGGTTCTCAAGGGATTGGAACTTCTTTTCTGTATCTCAGTCGTTGTCGATGAAATTAAAAACTACATCATAAAACACCATCCACTCGGTCGTATATCTTTATCCGATTCCCGAGTGCGATGTAGAGTGTATCATATCAAATAAAATATCGCCATGCAAACTTGTTGCAGAAAAGAATAACAACCTCCAGTGGGCTAAGAGCAATATCTGTAAAAATCTCTGCATTTTCCATAAATTCATTGCATTCAGATGGCACAAGCAAACAGAATCATAGCTCTTTGGGTTTTATTGCTGTGTTAACGAGCATCACGCATCACATAGGTCTCAGTTCACACTCCACCACGCCGTGCTTGTGCACCATTGATGGATTTTCGTTGTGGAAATTTCATTTATTACTGCTTCATGACATGGCAATCATTAACACGACAAACGCACTCACAGAAGAAGTTTACCTCTCCTGTTCAGGGTTTTTTACCACAGAATGTAAATCTTTTAAAATTTTCGTTGCCATCAAAGCTGCCAGCAATTTTCTTCCCTGTTGAGAAGACAGCCGTCTTGTTGCTGATGAAGTTGAAGGAGTATTTATCATGATTACATGTAGTTGGTGCATGGTGACGTGACGATGGTTGTGGATGGAACCAATCTCTTCAGCAGTCACTGTACTGGATTAATCTCTTCGGCAATCACTCTACTGGAACCAAGATCTTCAGCAATCACTGTACTGGAACCAATCTCTTCAGCAATCACTGTACTGGAACCAATCTCTTCAGCAATCACTGTACTGGAAACAATCTCTTCAGCAATCACTGTACTGGAAACAATCTCTTCAGCAATCATTGCACTGGAACCAATCTCTTCAGCAATCACTGTACTGGAACCAATCTCTTCAGCAATCACTGTACTGGAACAATCTCTTCAGCAATCACTGTATGGAACCAATCTCTTCAGCAATCACTGTACTGGAACCAATCTCTTCAGCAATCCTGTACTGGAATCAATCTCTTCAGCAATCACTGTACTGGAACCACAGAAATCACCGTGGAACCACTTATGACCGTTGTATGTCTCGAGTGGTCATTTTGGGGGTCAACGGTTTCTCATTTTAGTCCATGAATCATTTTCACAAGTGAATATGACTAAAGATAACGGAAAGTCTACTATTCAAAGGTTTATTACACAAATTTTGACTTCTAGACAAGATAAGGAAGTCATGAAAAGTCACATCGAGACACCATTGTCCATATGATCGACCACAAATGTTGAGTATATGATGAGTGTGTACATCACAATGGCCAAGGTGACCAAGATACATATCAATGACATGTGTATATATGATAATATAGATTAAGAGTACACCCTTGAAACTATACCCTTTGGCAAATAACCGTCAAGTGATCCGCGAACATTCATGTTTTGTTCCCCTTTGGGTCGTTGAGAATTTGATATCTTACATCAAGTCAAGTGGACGTCCATCACTGTCTGGGTCATGTGACCTTGGCTGGGTTTGCCATCAAGAGAAAGACAAACAAAGGGAATTCAGGTTGTTAGACCACGTCATGTGCTTATCAAGTCATGTGGTAATCTTTCCATCCACCTTATGACAACAGACTTGACGTTTTGGAAATTTACTTTTTGGAAAACATAACGCAAATGATTATGCCTCTTTACCATTGCTTATCAGAGGATGTCCCTCTTGACGACTTGCCTCCTGAGGTATCGGCGATTGGCCAGCTGTTCTTGGTGGCCTTCCGGTTGGCTTTCAACCGCTCTAGCTCGATAGAAATGAGTGAAAGAAGCTCTGAAGTCACGGTCCAGCCTCCGGTTAACCTGGTAAACAAGACAGCGAGTCTTGGACGTCCGTCTGCATGCGACGAATGAACTCGACCTTTTGTCCATTGAGGGACAGGGAACCTCGGATCACCGACCTATTGCCTAATGGTGTATCTTCAGTCTAGACCACCTCCGACCATCGACAAAAAGATACAAAGCGACTTTTAGTCGGTTTTTATACACTTCCATTCATATTATTGCCATCATTCGATCAGGTGATTACCACCGTGTCCTTCTTTCACAAAGGTTCGGAAAGGACACGACACATCCTCTGCCAGAGTTGCTAAGAGAAGCAACAGTAAGGTTATTGGCGTGATTAGTATAATGTGCCTTGAAAGTAACGAGTGGTGGCTTTGTTCCACCTTCACAAATGGCCTCCATTAGGCTTTGACCGCAGACAAAAGAGGTGACACAGTGTAACTTACTTATGGTTTCCGTTTTTGGCATGCATGTATATTGCAATGTATAGGGAATGTACTGTATTAATTTGTTTGAGCTTGTGACCTTTGACGGTTACCATTGTTCTGTTTGTAAGAAACAAAACCGCTGGTAAGGCGACCAAACACAAGTAAGATCCGTGATTCGTAAGGAGCATTATCACATTACAATAGGTGAGCGACCGTCGTTTGAGAGGAGATAAGGATACATTTCTCTTTGTACATATCTTCTGGTTTACTTGCGAACACGATTCGATAGCGTGGTCCTTTCGTGGAGACCTTTTTTACTCGGCGGTGCTCGTAAGAAACGATTGCTTGTGTCATCAACGCAACCAGTAAGCTTCCTCCAGGGACTGTCTTTCTCATTTGCGGTGTATCCGGCGTTCCCAAAGCTAAGGTTATAATGATGTATTTTTTACACCATACCGGCACATACAAAATGATACGGACACAAAGTACATTCCGATATCCAAGCATATTTCCCATGGGACGAGGTTGACATAAACAGACGACCAGCCTAATCAACCCGATCCCATCCTTCGGACTTCGCAATGTGACATCGGCTTCTGATCAATATTACTGATCATGGTTTATTGATATTTGTTGCCAATCAATAGTGATTGACCTCCTGCAGAGCCTGGCATTGATAAGGAATCGCATCAACGACATGCTGGTGATGAGATGACAAAATTACGTCGTATTGTAACTGACAATGGACTGTAGCCTCCCATCCACAACCCGTTCGTTCATGCTCAAGGAAGATGATCAGACTTTTAACCGTTAACTTGACCTGTGAGTTGTTATTGGCCAATTTTCGACGGCATTAAAATCGACACCTCTTATTCGGGACTCAAATTCTTCCTGGTTGCAGGATCTTGCTGTGAAACACGAAAGCCGAACGGAAACCAAGAATGGCTAATTTCCCTTTGAGAGCCAACTCGTCCGAGAAAACTCTCTTGTGGAGGAACACCTTTCGTTTCAGAAAATGAGCACAGTAAGGCCAAAGTTCTGACAGAATGTCTACCAACCAGAGGAAGAATACTCCCATAGCCATACTTTCGTGCACATCGTGAGGGAGACTGTACAGGAAAACAGCGGCAGTCAGCTCTCGTTGTCTTTTATTCTCTTATGAAATATGCAACGATATAAAGCTAGAATGACAGATGGGCTGAATGAGAGATAGGATAGCTGATAACAGTATCTGGTGGTAGCTTGTTCATACATGATGTTGTTGAATTCTTACACCGCCGAGTGCGCATCCCCGCCAGATTTGCGAAATGTATATATTTAACATGAAAGGATTCCCGACTGGTGTAATTAGGGGATAATTGGTGAACAAGGTCATTTCACATCAGAGTGGCGACAATTTCCTTGTTTACTTCCCCGCAGACATTGACGTCTTCAGTCGTCATCGAAGGTCAAATGACTGCTGATCACTTTCTCTGTGGTTTATTTTCAGGGGTCTAAATATCTTCGTCGAAAGTGTAAAAGGCTGTAGGCCTAATCTTCCTCAAGCCAAGTTGCCTGAAACCCCCAGCACAACCCGATAGCATTGAATCATGAAACAATATACGACATCAGCCAGCTATTTTTGGTTCCAAAATCCAACTTTGTATCCCAGTGCTTATCAGAACGAATGAATAAAATATCAGCTACCCTGGAGCTTCTCATCCGATGTCGGTGACTAGGAGATACAAGTACGGTGTAGATTGCGTCTTGCAGGTGTTTATATACGGTATGACACCGTCTTGAATGTTTGCTTTCAGAATCCAACTTTTGGTAAGTGAACAATGCTTCGCGGTTTTGTTCGACGATATAGAAGAAAGAAAGAAGGTTTTCACTCCTGCAATCGGCACTCGCCTGCTCTGCTGAATCTTGCAGTCTGAAATTGACTCGTTTGAGATGCTCCGACTCCAATGGAATATAACATACCAGGCAGTCTAGTGATTCTCCTACCATCTCGTGGAGATATGGCCTCGGGTAATCACCAACATTCCATCCGCTCAGATAAACCATTAAATCATCCAAACCATGTTATGCTTCCTAATATTGTGATAAAGGATACTTTGGCTCTGAGCTACGTCTGTATCAGAAAATTGACTTAGAGTCAAATATGTCTGTCTCATCTTGTTAACAATGATTTTAGCTTGTGGCACCATGTAAGACCGTAATTTTCTGGACAAAATACTATATTTTCCTGGTCACCGAACACAGGTGTTCCCAATGACATACATACAAAGTGGGATAACCCGATATGTTCGTTGGCAACTTCCTTTTGGTTGTTCTACCAGGATCCCTTTGATAATCTCGCACTAGGCTTGAAATGAACAACACCCACAAACAAAGGAATCCACATGCAGCCAGATCGTCCCTAGTTCAATTGATTTTACTTCACAGTAGAGATGGCTAATGAAATTTCTGCCTTGTTGAAGTTTCTTATGTTCTAAAGTGCTCATCTTCCATGAAAAGCAATAATGCTTGAACTGTTGAAGCCGGAGAAGAGAGTGACCTTGACCTTGACCTTTTCTGGTCTCAAGGTTTTAATGAAATCTATAAGGTTGGGTATCGGCTGTGGTAAAGACGGATAAACGTCATGAACGTTGTATATGGATGCAATGTGTGTTCTGACGATGTTTGTGCGTTGATTATCTTTTGATAGGACACTGACATGGAAAGAATTTAGACAATGAACACGCTTGAATACGTATACCTGCATCAACGTCTCCCACCAAGGTCGTTTTGTCACACAGAGGGGAAAAGAACTGACGTTCTGACCCACTTTTCTAGGCCACAGAATTGGAAGTTCAAAGATGGCCGCCGATCGGCCATCACTTTTCTAGGTCACAGAGTTGGAAGTTCAAAGATGGCCGCCGATCGGCCATCACTTTTCTAGGTCACAGAGTTGGAAGTTCCAAGATGGCCGCCGATCGACCATCACCTCCAGTCTCTTTTCACCAGTCCCCAATATACATACTACTTCTCCTTTCCCTCCGACTATTACATGGCGAGCAACGAAAGAAACAAACCAACCACAAACATCTTATTTCGCCAAAGGATATACAGAACGCCCCGGGAAGAACACATGACGTGACAAGCAAATCAACGTCAACTTCAAACGGGCATCCAACCACGGAACTACTCGGTCTAATTGTGCCAACCTCCGCACTCGCTTCAGGGTCACTATATCGATCTCTCGAGTAGATCAAGGACTTCAGTAATCGACCTCGGCGTGTCTTTTTAGTACAATGCGAGCCAGGGCGAGTGGCATGATTAGATTTGGATTAACTGTGTCTCCCACGGCTAAGAAAAGGCGAATTTACGAGTGAAGGGGTCATCATATTCAGTGACTGTATCAGATGGGATGCGAGCCAAAGAAAGGCTGTCGCTATTGAGTATTCTAATCGGGGGCTTGGTGAATCTGAATTGGGTCTTCTTGCAGTATGTTGGTCCCAATACGAATTTCAATTGCGGAGCGTTCCGCGGTCAGGTATTGGCGGCTGCCATTTCCAGTCGTTTCGCCTGAAGCTTCTTCTTCCTTGGAAAAACAAACTTTGGGCGTAACCTGACTGCTGAGTGGTGAGGAAGAAGAAAAAGATGCTCCTAGAGGCGCGTGGATTTGATAACCATTGAGAGTTAGTTGCAGAGCATTGCAGGTGACCGTGTTCTAAATGCTATTCGGAGGCAGGAAAACCACAGCAGTTGTGCAAATACATGTATACCCTTAGTTGGCAATAAATGTGAGTATACTGTAATAGATTCAAGATGGCGGCGTTTGATTCTCTATTCAGACACCTTATTGGCTGGCACGACCAGATCGCTTTAAAGGGAATGGATTTTCTTTACCAAGAATGTGAAGTGGTAAAATGTCTATTCTATACATGTCATTACAGAGTTTTCGCAAAGCCCCCGAAACGCCAACGCGAACGCCAATCCCATTGTTTGATGCCACGAAGAGAGCAGCGAACAATTGGATGGACGTTCGCATCGGCGTTTCGGGGGTTTGCGAAAACTCCCTATTTTTCGGCTGTGCGCGCCGTATTGGTGTCAATTTCTCCACTTGTTGTCTTCGACACTCACTGCACCTCGAATTTACGTTATAACTTGAGGAGTAACAAAATACCTAAAGACCCAGTGGCCAGCATAGCGCCAGAGCTATCGCTAACAACCAGTAATCATCGCAAGCTCGTCTACAGTCAACTCGTGGTTACCGTACGTCCCCAGATATCCTAGTTTCCATGGAGCCGCATGCTGGTCGTTAGATCCAATACAGCTGTTTCCGTGTAATACTCCGCAAGATGGGACACTCTATCTTCCTTCGTATTTTGCTTTGAGGCATTCTGTTTTCATGTACATTCCATGTTTCTATCTGTTTCTACACAAAAAACAAAACTACATTATTTTTTGTCCTGTAACGCAAATGCACATGACTTTTAGGGGCAGTTTCCTTCGGCCTAACATCTTACTCACAACATTGGAGACCATTCATTGGCTTACTGCCGAAGTCACGTGACGGAAACAGACGATTGCTTCCGAAAGTGGCAATCGGTGGAGGAAGGAAGAAAGGAGTGGAAGCAATGGGAAACGTCTGCCGGGAAGATTTCCTGGTGTCTCCCAAGATAAATGTGGGCGGATGCCAAGACAGCGCTGCAGCGGACTCACCAATTCCCTTTGGAATGCAGGATGAAGTGGTAATATGACTGTGATCTGGTGAATAATGGAGATGAGGTTTGAATACAGCTGTAGCTAATAATTACCACCAGTTTCGTAGCTTTTTTCATGCACAACGGTGTTTCACGTCTCTTCTGACAGTAGATGTGGTATTTTCTATTGGTATTGACAGTGATGCGTGTGTACCCTGAGTTGGAACTTAGAATAGCTGCCTAAACATGTCGACGACATAATCACAACACCAATCAAAGTGCCGGATTCTGGCGAGCGACCAATCAGAACACTTGCTTTGCAGATCGACCTCATCCAAACTTTTTCTCCTTCATAGGGCTACTCTTGCCGACAAGAGCTTCGTGTACAGCGAAGTACATTAGGACATGCATAGGTACGAATCATCATGAACCTTTAAACTCTACGCAACACCGGCACAGCCTGTCCGTATAGTACTGAAAAGCCCACACAACCATCGAGCTGTCAAAGTGGGTGAGCAAATATGGCCGACCACAATTTCAATACTCTCGTGTTTCGTCACAGAGAACGGTATATGGCTTCACTTCATCACATCGTGATATTGACCGCCACAAAGTCAACATCAATGTTCCAGCCTATCAATTTGCGATACCGATACTAAAAAAACGGCCTTGGCATGTTGATTCCAGCGATTGTCTTCATTCTGATATAATCTATAGTAATGTATAGAAGGCCAATCGCTCTATCTGATACCGCAAAATCTCTGAAGACAATATCATATTATGATAACAAAGACCAGTCTCTAAAGACTTCTTGTAGGACATCGAACCAGTCCTAATTGCGCGACTTCGAACAAAGGAGAACGATTGGAGAGTGTGAAGTGGCCTTCCGGCATCCCCGCGGGAATCTATACTGGTCTTATCATCACGTAAAACGAATGTGGTTACCCCTGGGTAATGCCCCGGGAAGTATGGTCACGCTAATGAAGCTGTGTCTTTGTGGAGAATCTCTACCACCACTTCTTCACAATGACCAAACATTTAAACTGGGACTTCAGGAACTGGAACTGCGAGGAACTGGGAGGGTCCGTGGGTTCGAATATGGTAGGAAGCAATGTCTTTTACCTTAGAAACCCGTTTTCTATTTCATATTCTAAACTGGGACTTCGGTATCTTATTAGGCTGCGATGACATAGAGGCACATGTCCGGTAGACGGACACGCCGGTTAACAAAGGCTTCACAGAGGGTTCGCGACCGTGAAGCTAACCGGCGTGTCCGTACATCTGTCCTTGGAGGAAAAGTTATTTTTCCTCCACGATCTGTCGTAGCCTGAGCTTGCGAACCCTTTGTGAAGCCTTTGTTAATCGGCGTGTCCGTGTAGGCTACTGCATATACCTCTGAATACACTGAGACTGTCTAGTTTCCCACTCACGAACGCGTGATGCGCCTCAACCCATTAAATTATCCATGAAATCCCCTCAATTTCAGTCCCAGCACTCTCACATTGTTTACCGACTCAGCGAATCTTTCCCGACTATCATGTAAATCACAACAACTGGGATTTTGCCCGAATCACCTATTACCGGTTCCGACATCCATTAGAATTGCATGTATGCACTTTGCTTCAGGGAGACAGATTTAATAGATTGATGCGGTTTAATGTTGAGCCACGGGCGAAGTCTTACTTAAAATAGAATATGATTGATGGATTTGGTAATAGTTCAATAATTACTCGAGGTGCTAATGTCAATGCGGTATGGATATTAAGGCTATTTTTTCATTATATCATTTGTTTTTACAGAGAATTTTTTATGGAGAGTATGTAATGTACATTGTACAGTCGAGGCTTGCGGTACCTCGTGAACCCAACAAAACGCATCTGCTGAATCATTACAAATGGCTGAATGTTCTTTTAGGATGAAATCTCGCCCGGGCTTGCGTGGCTTCCTCCTTTCATCACATCAATTCTTGTGGTGATATTGGCCTATTCATCTTTTAAGAAACATAATCCATGCATGCACACGGCTCACCGTTTAGACAAGTTTGTTGGCAGCGTGAGGAAATTAGGTATGAATTATGAATGAATTTGGTTTGAAGACATTTACCTCGGGTGGTGCAGTATGTATACGGAAATGCTTTTGATATGTTTATGGTTTATCTCGAGTTCTTTTATGTACCTTGCCCATTCATGGAAACAGTCAGCATGAATGAGGTCTGGTGATCGTTGATGTTATCAATGAAGGTATACAAAACCAATAAATGGGCTCGCGCCATGAATGGGGATAGAATTTATTGATTAGGCTTTTGAAATTTGAGCTTCCTGAAGCAATGTTGAGAGTGGTACCATTGAGATGAAAGAACTTGGCTAGACTTCCGGAGAACCAGATGAACGGCAAACTTAGTAGACGGTGCCATCTTGTACGATCTCAACAAGTTGACACGAAACGAACCCAGACATGAGCAGGTGTTAGTTTCCCAGACTTCCAACAATTCAGGTAACTACCATGACCAGGAGTTTGGTGAGAGGACCATTCCGTCGGTTTCCCTTAGATTTGCTGGTCTGGCACCTTCTTTTTGTTGCCAATCACTGTTTTTTTCAAACCACGATAAGTAAAGACTTTTCGCCAACACGCCGAAGACAAAAATAGATAGAATTTCATCCCGTCCCGATAACTCTTGACAGATTTCATCACATGGGTGTAATCGTTAAGAAAGCTCAGTCAGCCGAAAGTGACCGAAACCAAGCCTTTCTTGGCAGTTTCTCAACAACAAACTCACATGCCCTGATGATTGGCCATCACATCACGAACGAACCCCAGGTCACATGTATTCTTAACATCTATCAAGAGCCTACTCGACCCAGAGATATTCTTCAAGTGTCATACTGCGCAACATAAAACCGATATTAAGGACGGATACTCTGATCATCTCACTGGCAGTACATGTCATCGATTTTTACCTCGTTATGACAATAACGTGACATTTATCAGCACTTCACCTCGATTGTCTGTTCTACCTTTTTAAGGTAAGTAACCTCGCTGGCCTAATTTCTTTCACAGTGTCGAGATTTCAAGTAGGACTTGCCTACGCTGTTCCCCCACTCTCTTGAGATGAAGAGTGCGCAACTAATGTATACATTCCCATCCTCAATATTTGATGAGGACCTGAATTGCCATCTTGGCTTTTCTTGAACGCATCATTTGTACCTTACCCTTTACACTTTTACCTCTCTGACAGCGGAAATCCCGACGAAGGAAAACGTGCCTTCCATGAGTAACACCCGAATATTTCCAAAGCTGAGGACGCCGTTGGCAGCGACAGTCTACACATCCTGCACCTGTCAGGTGCGTGTTGTTGTTGTCGTTTTTGTGTAGAACGACGAGGGAAGCAAAAAAGAAACACAAGAGTTGCCAACACATCGATTAGCAACGTGAAGCAATCGGTACAGACTCAGCAGATCTATCATTCGACAATAGGACACTGTTTAATGATTATGAAATATCAATGAAGCTTCTCCTTGATTTAAGCTAAAATAGCTCGAGGCAATAGACTCGCAGTCGATAGCATCTCAATCTCCTTCTGATTAAACAGAAGTCGATATTCCATATTTTTATTCGAGACAGAATAGAAAATCGTGTGACTCTCGTTTTCAGTATGTATAGGAAGGCAACCTCGAGGCTATGGTGTCTAATGACATGGGGGAGGATGGTCGGAGATCATGTTTTCTCATTTCCGTTCGGTAACAGGTCGATAGTCTGTATGATAAAGAGTCCTTAATGTTTGTTTGTATCGTATTGCCATAACCAGGTGATCTGTTTCGAATGTGGGCGTGCAGACGATACTGTCTGTGACTGTGTGATTCTACGTTTTGATTGTCTTTTATAATGTTTCAACTTATTCACCTTCCCCATATAACGGCATTGATCAGCAGTAGGCCTACACAGGATGTGCAATTGCAGACAAAATACCGGTGTAACATCAGCGTTTCTGTTGTTCCCCATCACTCTACTGCCCTATGGAACAGTCATGGTCTCTCTCCCGGGTCTCTCTCTTGCTGTCTTTTGTGACTTGGTTCCCAGTACGGAGAAGGAAACGCTGAGGAACAGGAAACACTGTCAGATGTAACGCCGGTATGCCGACATACACCTCTCTTGATAGATTGCGATAACGAAGCAACAAAAGAGGAAATTATATCGATTTCTCGAGTTTGCATTTTTCTTTTCTCCTTTCTGTTAATTTCCGGGTGAGGCGACGATCACGGGAAGTTGGAAAAGTGCCAGAGCTCTTTCAGTTTCACCTCATTCCTCATTACACTGTTCGTTTGAGAAACGCTCGAACTGATCATTAAGAACCATTCTGTTGGCGACGCAGATTCGATGCTTCTCATGAAAAAAACAACAGCCATGCAGTCCTGGACTTCCTCAACGAAACCAGTAAACTGAAAATTAAACATGTACAGATGTATGTAGGCCGAGTCCTGTTCTGCCTACCATTGAACAAGCTTTAGTCACCACTATAAATGTCACAATTCCGTTTTTACGTCACATCCCCTAATACGACACTATATACTACATACAAGACCTCTTACCCCCTAGCTTCTCTGGATTACCTGTTCTGAAGGCATAAGTGCACAGTAAACAGGCATGTTTTGCAGGGTTTAGCCTATCTGGTTCCCACAGAATTGGCCAAGTCTTCTTTTCAGGCCCGTTTATACGTACCGCAAAGATACAAACAACTGGCTGAAATATATTTAACACCCAAAGCAGGAAATCTTTCAAGGCAGTTACTAAAATTTCAAAGCTGAAGCATGATATGGAATATGGGTAGAGATTACCAACGATTTTACTTTGCAGTCAGGTTTATCTCTGTATCTGAAGCGAATGTTGTTTGATATCAAGGCAAGGGGTGAGGGAAGGCACACACCTGTTGTCGGCAACCTCTGAAGCTTTCGCTTTCTATGTAGGCTACCGATTGATATCGTTTACATGCAGAGTGTACCTTCTCATTGATTTCCATGTTGTCGTAGAGTATGAGTAGGCAAGGCTTACAGCAGTTTGGACGAGACTGAATATAGTCTACATGTATACTTTATCCCCTCCTGTATAAAACCAGTTTGTAATAAATGTATACTGTACGTACACAAAGGCCCTTCTATAATTGTTATTTTATGCATGAGATGGTGGGTTACACATGGGTCAAGTAATTATGAAGTCATAATAAAAATCTGCTATCTGACTTTGGGAATCACACGACTACACTTCCCGTCGTCGTACGCTAAAATGCATATACATATAACTGGTGTTATGCTGTCGGGGATTAAGCATAATAAAGGCCTTGTCTTTTTCATTCAGGCAACTGGTGCTCGTCTGAAGGAAGTCAAACAGTCACAGAACCGCCACGGGTCACCTAGACGGAAGCGACGGGTTATTTTCATATACAAAAGACATTATCACATACATCATATCTACCTTTTCTTCCAAGTCTAACAAAGGAAAACAAATGTTGTGATCCGTGCAGAAAGATTTACGATCTGTTTGAACCGAGTAGTATCAACACGAGTGCTGTCATAGCAATAGCCCGTTACCATTGCAGGAAATCAACTTGGGTCATCGATATAATGGCGTTTACGATTTAATGACTTTATGATAGTTGAAAATTATCGAAAGTCAATAGTAAATTTGCATTAAATGTTCCGGATGAATGAACCAAACTTCTTCTCTTTGATGTCAATATCAACAGACGTTAATTATGGTCGTTTCACTTCCGGTTTCTGTGTCCCGCCATCAACTTGCCTGGTCGGAGTTCACGATGAAGTCATACTTCAAAAGTACATCTGACCCCTGTCTATCATGAGTGGACTATCTGAGACACACAGCTCCATGAATCGTCCGTACATCGTGTAGGCTATCGTTTTCCGTTTTGTTACAAAACAGTCCCACACCACACGACAGAAGGAGCCTGATAGCCTAGTGGTTATCAAGTCCCGGGTTCGAATCCAGCCCGGGCCATTATGGGATTTCATTCCTGGCTCTTCAGTCCGTCGCATGGGACAGTAAGCCGTGGTGCCTTTGCAAGGGCATCCAAAGGCCCATCCAATCGAGGAACATGAGTAGCTTGTGGTGGCCTCCTCCGCACTCACCAGGGCCAATAATGCTACAGTGTCGGCCCTGACGAAAAAATGAAATATAAAATACAAAATACCAAACGACAGAAAAGTGAGATACCTTGACAACTGATGTTGCTCACCAAAAAGACGGTGAATACTTCACGTCATACTTACATGGCTGGCGGCGACTGTGGGAAAATTTCCATCCAGGCAAGTTGATGTCGTTGGTTTTTTAATCATCATTTATCTCACTCTTTCTTCTGCTGTCGTTTCAATAGCCTTACAAAAGGTTCAAGAGAGCTGCGGAATGGAGTGAATTAAATTACATCAAGAGTATTCTTTTTTTAGTCTTCACTTCAAAAGTATCGGTGAGGAATGACTGATTATACGGCAGAGGGAGATTGGCAAGAAATGGCCCTATAGCGTGGGATAAATGCAGTCTGGTTGATGTCTTACTTCTGATTGACGAAGAGCATTAAAACTGTTTCGTTACATCGAATCGAGAAAGGAATACACCAGTATCCTTTCTTCTTCCTTGGCGACAACTTTCCTGTACCATTCTTCAAGAGCGCCAAAATACGCCGAGATCTCTGCCATTGCTGTGCAGGCAGACCTGTTATCAACAGCCTGTGGCTGTGTCAGTCAAGTGCTTCATATCAGGTGCACATCACTAAACAGATGTCTTTAGTTTCCGACGTGAATCATTCCGATGATCGATACAGCCAAAAAAGAATACCTGATCTAAGGTTGGTGATTTCATGCTGTATAGCTCTTGAATATTGCTGCATAAAAACCTCTACAATGTTCTACAGAAAGATTTTCTTTTGGAGCCACGAGATCTGCTTGATATGGGACATGCCTTGCAGAGGGAAGAATAAAGGTGCAGTAAATGCACAGAAAAGTGTCAAGTGAAGGCTGTTCACGACCGCCTTAAAGAATGTCAGAACCCTGCATCAGTAGCCTATCTAACAGAAAAATGCGAAAAATCAGATTGAGCTCCGACCGAGACCTTACAAGGAAGCACAAACTTTGTCAGCGCTTATCTAACAGATGAAAGAGATAGGACAAACGAGAAAAAACAGGCATTGTATACAATATTAAAGATCAGATAAATCCTATTACAATACATGTACATGTATGTTCCCATAAAAAGCAACTGCTGGGCTTATCTATTCAAAAGCAGGAGATGGGTGTTATGAATATTGCTTCTATACGACGAATCCCCGGTGTAATCAATCCGTTAGGGGAATAAAAATCAGCGTTCGATAAACGGGCTCATCACGTGTGATAATCCTTTAGTAAGAGGAGACGAAACGTACGTGGGAATGACGTCAGCCACCCACCAACATTTGGAGGATTCTCACGGAAGAATGGCCCCAGATTCGGATTACGGGTGATAGTGGGTCACATTCCATCGCGTCATCACGGCGCTCCATTAGGCCATCGTACGATGCTATGCGATAAAGCAAACTTGGCGTAAAATGTCGCATCATTTTTGGTGTTTTTGATGGAATCGACAGGTGCAGTTGCTTTCCGAATCAACGTCATCTTGATTGCCTCGTTTCTTTCTTTCCTGTTGTAAGGCAGTGACTCGGATGAGAGTAGGTTGCCAGAGGTGCAGTGAGGTCGGAGGTGATGCGGAGGCAAAGTATACAGACCTGCTCTCCTTCCTCTTCCCCCCGCCCCGGACTTTGTGTCTTCCGCACTAGTCATGCATTTCAGGTTTTACCCGATCATGCAGGCAATAGGAGAGGTCAGCCGCGTTTCCTGCCAATAGATGGCAGCAAAGTTGTTATCCAGCGGACCAATACAAAAGAATATTCTCTCGATTGGTGCTCACTCAACCAAGAATAGGCCCGCTAGGCATTGAATTGGGCCGTAGTGACACCTATTGGTCAACTGACTGACAGCTCCTATTAACCACCACCACCACCAAACCCCGCTACGCCCTGCCTGTGGCATCGTTTGCCATTGATTTGTACCATCTTGTCGTGGTCATTCAGTCCCGATAACATGCTACGGTTGTCGATTCGTTATTAAAGATTATCTCTCTTGGCGAAAGCGAGATAATTTGACCAAATACTGTGGTCGATTTCAGTTATTCTGGCCGTGTTTGTTACCGGAGATTGATCGGGAGGAGGACCAAAGGCGATATCGGGGGCGAGATACTGCCAGTGATAAGAACATCCAGTCTGTTCACATCGATTTTATAGGCGCACGCCAATGAAGTGTGAGAATGGAGACGAGATCCGATCGAATAGCATTCCATCACATGCCACGCACACCACCTGTCATGCCTGTGCATGGCAGTCTTCACAGCATCGCCTCCTTCCTTCCCAGCCAGGAAAGGGCGTGTCCTTGGCAGTCAGAGATCGCCCCTTCTTTTTACACGGACACACCGGTTAAAAAAGGCTTCACAAGGGCTGGCGACCGTGAAGCCATTGTCAACCGGTGTGTCCATACCGTACCGCAATCGGGAAGCCATTGTTAACCGGCGTGTCCGTACTACCCTGTAGATGTAATCGCAGTCTTAAGCCTGCCGCACACCGGAGCTATCTGCTGAGCAAAAAGTCAGTCGATACCGTTTGCTCAGCAGATAGCTAGCGTGTGCGCGTATTTTTCGGTGAGTTTTCTGCCTCGCTCCAGTGTGCGGCAAGCTGTACGGAGTCCATGTGCCTCCTTCGGAGAGTTCCTTTTGTCGTTGGTCACGTTCGATGGTCGTGTGAGCCCACAATGCTCACCTCTCGACAAGGAGATGGTTTAATTTTTGTTCCACAGTGACAGTAAGAACACGTGATACCAATCTCACTTCATCCTGCGGTAGATTTCGTGTTTTTCCGTCTCCAACGTTCCTTGTGGCTGTTATGCATTTAGATTGGTTGTTACATCATATCCGAACCTCATAGCATGCTGATTAAGTGGTATGAACCAGCATCAGCCCCATCTACACCAATAATTACATGATTACGATCTGTGTCACACCTCCTGGATGGCTGATGTTGCCAGATAGTCAAGAAAATAATATGCCATTACCAAGTCATTAGGCTCCTTATTGTCTTAGTGAACGAGATCTAATGAGCAACCACATGTTCAGTTATAACTAATCGCTGGAAATTAAATTTCTGCCGTCGGCATTGATGCGCGCATCTACCAGATCTGGGCATTATGCTGTATCGGTCTCATTCTGGATAAGGTCTTGGAATAAAATGGTAAAAGTTCTTTGGCACTCCTTCAACAGTTAAAAGTTAAAATTTAACACAAATTTTCGAACAGTATGTCCCTGTTCATGGTCACATGCAGAATGTGACCATGAACAGGGACATACTGTTCGAAAATTTGTGTTAAATTTTAACTTTTAACTGTTGAAGGAGTGCCAAAGAACTTTTACCATTTTATTGTTTTACCCTTCAAAGAATGCCTCTGAAAGAAGGTCTTGGAAATAACGATCTTTTTGGAGAACGGCAAACCGCGACAGAAGTGCAGAAGGATGTCTGCGCCAGTACGAACAACTAGCCTTCTAAGCACAACTGAACCTGTCTTTCTGACTGATGCAGTGGTACGATGTCGTATTGTGATTGCGTTGACAATGGTATCATCCTTTTGGGGGCCTCAACGCCTCCATTGACAGCCAGGTTTCACTATTTCACTCGCTGCATTGATCTCCCAACAATAGTAGAAGTGGTTCCTATCATTTTACTAATTAAAGCTGCATTGTTCGTATGACAGCAATGTGGTTTTCACGACAAATGTATCGAATGTGCTTGTAACTCGGGAATGACCGTTTGCCATTATAATCTCAATTGTCAATGGACATCTCATATGTCAGTCATCACCGTCAACGGTTTTACCCTGCAGCTGGTAGCATTTTTGTTCGTTCACGTCAGCTTTAAAGCTAGCTTGTACTGCTAGCGACGGAGCTTCACTTTAAGCATGGTCCGTTACATCTTTATAATGAGTAAAGATAGAATACGGCCTCTCTTGTCAGTGGATGTACGAATCACCATTGTAGGGAGGTTTAGAAATCAAACGATAAACGTAAACTTTACGACAACTTATTTTTCACACTACACATTAACCCAGATTTTATATTAATCACATTTTCGGTACAAAAATAACGTTGTCGTTAGCGTTTACGTTTATCGTTTGATTTCTTAACCTCCCTAGTGAGAACGCCCGTACAGAAACCAGACCAGAGTATGTTTGAATTCTGATTAAAGTCATCAAGAGAGATCATACTTTACTTATACGAAGCAAATCTCAGTCTATTTCCTTGGGTAACAAGAAACCTGGAGGAAGACGATGGGTTCAAAGTGTGTCATCCTAGACGCACATCTGTTCGTATTACGACGAGATCAAGGGAGAGTAAATCGCCGTTAATGGTGATCGCTCTCTCTGTAGCTAGGAATAGATCAGGCTGTGCCACCTGTTTGTCCCCATGTCGTTCATCCCCGTGGCTTACTCTAATCGCAGGAAACGGAAGGAACAGAGCATAATCTGAAAGCAATGAAATCCGTAGTGTAGATCTAGGCCTATTTAAATGAGTAGCCTACATCGCAGGGCCGTATTTAACTTTTTGGTCCGGGGGGGGGGGGCAGAAGACCTCTTTTTACCGTTTTTTTGCCCCAAATCCTCATGAAAATCACGTTTTTCTTGGTTGGCTCAGGGGCAACTGCCCCCACGCTCCCTTTAAATACGGCCCTGCATCGGGAACCGAAAGATGAATGGCCTAGCTGCTGGTAGGCCTACGACTGTGTCAACCTTCCAAGTGTGCTCTCCACGTTTGACCACAGTATCAAAAATGGCCCAGCTTCATGATGCGGGCGTCTTACCTGTCATGCCTGTCGTGATAAACAAAACTGATGCGAGACCGTAAGTGACAGTATGACGTCATCAGATACAGCGTCTCAATCACGTGACTTTCTGGCGTTTGTTTTAAAATATCTCATTTTGCCATCTCATGAGCCGCTGCCACAATCACACGAATTTTCCATCTTTTGAGTTGATTATTGTCAAGTAAGTACATAGAATGTTGTGGGTATATCTCGTGAACACGGGGAATATCAATGTATCTTTAGCTTGCGTTAACTTTGAGCCGATAAGGCATTGTCTTACTCGTACGATCGCGAAGCGAAGTGGACGGCGTCTCGTCATCATTTCACTTCATGACTTCCACGCGCACATGGTGCACGTCATGCACGTGTAGGCCTATATTTCGCAGTGTCATGTGGCATCCAGGCGATCCGCGAGTACATGAGTAGGCCTAGACGCAATGCAAAGACTGGGTGTGGCCTATCAGTGTCAGACCTAGGCGCAGTAGGCCTACACATGCGGAGGTTAGTGATGCAATGAAGTTAACCTATTACCTAGCCTAGCCTAGGAATTGAATATTTCTAAATAAATGGGCAATCGCAAATTGCATCCCTCATTCCAGAAGATACGTCAAGATTCTGGTGAGGTGAAGTGAAGCCTTCAACACATATTTGACCATCCATACAGATATACAATGTAGGAAAGTAAGTCCTCACTGAAGACTTGTGGAAACAGGTAGGAAACTTCCTCTCACCTTTGCACTGTAGGCCTGTCAAACCTATTGTGGGAACATCATCATGACATCATTTGCTGATGTTCAAAATGTCAAAATACATTGTACACATGATTACATGATTAGTCTAAAGTAGGCGACAAAACCTGCTGGGATAGGCTATTTACCATTAGATATGTTGTGAATAAGACGGACAACTTGTCACATATCATGATAAAAGGCACTGCAAGTCGTTCAAACCCACCTGGGACAGTGTCACTGACACTTACTGCTGCTGTTGCCGAATATTCGACATTGCACCAAAAGATGCAGTCATCACGTGTCATTTATATGACGTAAAGCCGTACTCAGGCTGGTGGTGGAGGTGAGGGAAGGGGTGTCTCTTCTTGATGACACTATAGCGGTGTGCCGACAAATCTGGCAGTTTACCAGCACCATCACCTGCGCCCTCGAGACTCGTCGCGTCTTCATCATCAAATGATGACTTAATATCGATGAAGAGAGTCATGCAAATAAAACTCAAGAAATTAAACAGATACTTGTTAAGGGTGACTCAGCCTATTTGCAGGCGTTGACATTGTCATACAACTTATTAATGGTTCTTGATCATCTGCACACTGTCACCCTGCTAAATTATTTCGACATAAAACGTTTCCTGTGAAGTGAATTTCTTGATTGGGAAGTAAACTTTGTAGCAGCTTGCTATTAAGACGCTGTTTTATTACTTGTATTAAGCTCCATAATGATCTTGCCTTCTGTATTCTGTTTTGTCTTCGTGCTGAAATTAACTTCGGCTTTCACTTATGCTTTTTTGATGACATGGAATGATGCACTTTTCTATCGATCAGAAATGCCTTCACATGACTGAACCTTAAAATTATACCATTTGTCTACAAATGTTTGGCGTTAGCATGCGACTACCGGTTATCCACGGTTTGTCAACGTACGTCTACACACTCTGCCCCCTGGGATGTCTATCGTTATGTCTAAATAGACACCTGCCTTGGCATAGCTCCTGTTTATTGACAGTATGGTGATGTCTACTCTGTGTGGACACGTACTGGCATGGCCTGTCCACAGTCGTGTGATTCGCCTCCACCAGTAGCAAAACAGCGGCACCGTCAGAGGTGTTGAAGTATCACTGTGAACGTCGTTTTTCGTTACACCCATTGACAGGCCGTTTCTCGGTCTAACTGGGCCTTCGAGAGTCGGCATGGCCAAAGGCGTTTTAGCGACACTGTGAACTTCGTTCGTACACCCATTTATCTCGCCTTGATAACACTCAAGGACGATGAGTAACCCTCACTCATCATCAAGGGCTATTATCATTTGAGGTTTTACACTTGAACAATGTCTACAAATACTATTTGATACTTATCATCAGTGATGATATTCCAATGTGTCAAGATAGTATTGACTCTTGTGTAGTCATAACAGGATGAGACAGAACTTAGAAAGTTTCGACTTCTGTCGTCGCTGGCTTTAGGGCGAAGAAAGAGATCGTCTCTTCTTATTGAGTTTGGATTTTGGATTCGTCTTCGGGTTAAAGTTTCCTTCTTTCTTTGTCATGTCCTGCTCGGTCTGGTCGTGAACTTCTGTCTCGCTCATGTCACTGTCCTTCATACCTATCCACCTGGAAAATCACTCATAAAAATGATAGTCTTAACAACAGGAACAATTCCTTGAGAAGGACATTGAACAGTAAGTCTGCGGGGTCGACAAGTTCAGGGATTCATTCTCGATCGATTGTGAATTTGAAGAACAGAGAAGGAGGGTTCATGACACAACACCTTACGAGTGTGCACTTGCTTTTAGCCTCAGGCCCTAAAGATTATAATCATAATGCATTATCTCGTGACCTTCAAAACGATGTTTCAGATACAGCGTCTCAATCACGTGACTTTCTGGCGTTTGTTTTAAAATATCTCATTTTGCCATCTCATGAGTTGCTGCCACAATCTGACAATCACACGAATTTTCCATCTTTTGAGTTGATTATTGTCAAGTAAGTACATAGAATGTTGTGGGTATATCTCGTGAACACACGGGGAATATCAATGTATCTTAGCTTGCGTTAACTTTGAGGTGATAAGGCGTTGTCTTACTCGTACGATCGCGAAGCGAAGTGGACGGCGTCTCGTCATCATTTCACTTCATGACTTCCACGCGCACATGGTGCACGTCATGCACGTGTAGGCCTATATTTCGCAGTGTCATGTGGCATCCAGGCGATCCGCGAGTACATGAGTAGGCCTAGACGCAATGCAAAGACTGGGTGTGGCCTATCAGTATCAGACCTAGGCGCAGTAGGCCTACACATGCGGAGGTTAGTGATGCAATGAAGTTAACCTATTAGGCCTACCTAGCCTAGCCTAGGAATTGAATATTTCTAAATGGGCAATCGCAAATTGCATCCCTCATTCCAGAAGATACGTCAAGATTCTGGTGAGGTGAAGTGAAGCCTTCAACACACATTTGACCATCCATACAGATATACAATGTAGGAAAGTAAGTCCTCACTGAAGACTTGTGGAAACAGGTAGGAAACTTCCTCTCACCTTTGCACTGTAGGCCTGTCAAACCTATTGTGGGAACATCATCATGACATCATTTGCTGATGTTCAAAATGTCAAAATACATTGTATTAGTCTAAAGTAGGCGACAAAACCTGCTGGGATAGGCTATTTACCATTAGACATGTTGTGAATAAGACGGACAACTTGTCACATATCATGATAAAAGGCACTGCAAGTCGTTCAAACCCACCTGGGACAGTGTCACTGACACTTACTGCTGCTGTTGCCGAATATTCGACATTGCACCAAACATGCCAAAAGATGCAGTCATCACGTGTCATTTATATGACGTAAAGCCGTACTCAGGCTGGTGGTGGAGGTGAGGGAAGGGGTGTCTCTTCTTGATGACACTATAGCGGTGTGCCGNGCGTTAACTTTGAGCCGATAAGGCATTGTCTTACTCGTACGATCGCGAAGCGAAGTGGACGGCGTCTCGTCATCATTTCACTTCATGACTTCCACGCGCACATGGTGCACGTCATGCACGTGTAGGCCTATATTTCGCAGTGTCATGTGGCATCCAGGCGATCCGCGAGTACATGAGTAGGCCTAGACGCAATGCAAAGACTGGGTGTGGCCTATCAGTGTCAGACCTAGGCGCAGTAGGCCTACACATGCGGAGGTTAGTGATGCAATGAAGTTAACCTATTACCTAGCCTAGCCTAGGAATTGAATATTTCTAAATAAATGGGCAATCGCAAATTGCATCCCTCATTCCAGAAGATACGTCAAGATTCTGGTGAGGTGAAGTGAAGCCTTCAACACATATTTGACCATCCATACAGATATACAATGTAGGAAAGTAAGTCCTCACTGAAGACTTGTGGAAACAGGTAGGAAACTTCCTCTCACCTTTGCACTGTAGGCCTGTCAAACCTATTGTGGGAACATCATCATGACATCATTTGCTGATGTTCAAAATGTCAAAATACATTGTACACATGATTACATGATTAGTCTAAAGTAGGCGACAAAACCTGCTGGGATAGGCTATTTACCATTAGATATGTTGTGAATAAGACGGACAACTTGTCACATATCATGATAAAAGGCACTGCAAGTCGTTCAAACCCACCTGGGACAGTGTCACTGACACTTACTGCTGCTGTTGCCGAATATTCGACATTGCACCAAAAGATGCAGTCATCACGTGTCATTTATATGACGTAAAGCCGTACTCAGGCTGGTGGTGGAGGTGAGGGAAGGGGTGTCTCTTCTTGATGACACTATAGCGGTGTGCCGACAAATCTGGCAGTTTACCAGCACCATCACCTGCGCCCTCGAGACTCGTCGCGTCTTCATCATCAAATGATGACTTAATATCGATGAAGAGAGTCATGCAAATAAAACTCAAGAAATTAAACAGATACTTGTTAAGGGTTGACTCAGCCTATTTGCAGGCGTTGACATTGTCATACAACTTATTAATGGTTCTTGATCATCTGCACACTGTCATCCTGCTAAATTATTTCTACATAAAACGTTTCCTGTGAAGTGAATTTCTTGATTGGGAAGTAAACTTTGTAGCAGCTTGCTATTAAGACGCTGTTTTATTACTTGTATTAAGCTCCATAATGATCTTGCCTTCTGTATTCTGTTTTGTCTTCGTGCTGAAATTAACTTCGGCTTTCACTTATGCTTTTTTGATGACATGGAAATGATGCACGTTTCTGTCGATCAGAAATGCCTTCACATGACTGAAATCTTAAAACTATACCATTTGTTTGCAAATGTTTGGCGTTATAGCATGCGACTTCGGACTACCGGTTATCCACGGTTTGTCAACGTACGTCTACACACTCTGCCCTGTGGGATGTCTATCGTTATGTCTAAATAGACACCTGCCTTGGCATAGCTCCTGTTTGTTGACAGTAAGTGGATGTATGTCTACTCTGTGTGGACACTGTACTGGCATGGCCTGTCCACAGTGATTCGCCTCCACTAGTAGCAAACAGCGGCACCGTCAGAGATGTTGAAGTATCACTGTGAACGTCGTTCGTTACACCCACCCATTGACAGGTCGTTTCTCGGTCTATCGAGAGTCGGCATGGCCAAAGGCGTTTTAGCGACACTGTGAACTTCGTTCGTACACCCATTTATCTCGCCTTGATAACACTCAAGGACGATGAGTAACCCTCACTCATCATCAAGGGCTATTATCATTTGAGGTTTTACACTTGAACAATGTCTACAAATACTGTTTGATACTTATCATCAGTGATGATATTCCAATGTGTCAAGATAGTATTGACTCTTGTGTAGTCATAACAGGATGAGACAGAACTAGAAAGTTTCGACTTCTGTCGTCGCTGGCTTTAATACGGCGAAGAAAGAGATCGTCTCTTCTTATTGAGTTTGGATTTTGGATTCGTCTTCGGGTTAAAGTTTCCTTCTTTCTTTGTCATGTCCTGCTCGGTCTGGTCGTGAACTTCTGTCTCGCTCATGTCAATGTCCTTCATACCTATCCACCTGGAAAATCACTCATAAAAATGATAGTCTTAACAACAGGAACAATTCCTTGAGAAGGACATTGAACAGTATGTCTGCGGGGTCGACAAGTTCAGGGATTCATTCTCGATCGATTGTGAATTTGAAGAACAGAGAAAGAGGGTTCATGGCACAACACCTTACGAGTGTGCACTTGCTTTTAGCCTCAGGCCCTAAAGATTATAATCATAATGCATTATCTCGTGACCTTCAAANGCAATGCACAATGTGGTGACCATCAAATTTGCTGTTAAGCAAATTTCACAGTTCTAGTTTTGCATAGTGACGATGCGGCTACGTTTTAATCCAGAATAAGAACATCGCAAATAAATTGGCAAAACTCATTTTTTCCCAAGAAATGTGTGATAACATGTGGATTTCCTTTGTTCATTGTCTAATAATGGTATATTTTCAATTTTTTTGAATTTACAGATCGTCATGATCGTATTTTTGGCACTGAACCCTATTTTGGGCATATTTTTTCAGGGCTTATTTTGGGCATGTGCCCAATTCACTACACCCTTAAACGGCCTGAGAAGCATGTAATGGAGAGGCCTGCATTATCTCCATTGTTGAATTCAAATGAAATTTCATGGAATCCAAAAGATAGACCTTCTGTCTCATTCTAAGGGGACGCTTCTTCAGGACCTAAACAACCGGTACAGTCTTGTTACGTCCTTGTCAATACAGGTGAACCAGGTGTTGCTTTCCTCAGTCACACTCACAGAAAGGAAAACCATGTAACCGAGTTGGAATTATTGATTAGCAATGTGACCTCCAAATATCTTTGTTTCAAAGCTACCTTGAAATTGATTCTGAACCAAAGAAGATTTGAAGATTGGTTTTGCTCATGGTTCGGTTTTTCCTTTGACGTTGCATAAAAGGATTTTCTCGAGAAGATCCATCAAGAACTCGGTACTTGGGTGAAATCATGAAATAGAGATTGGGGGTTGTCGTCCCCTAGGGGCGAATAGGAGTTTCGGGTCAATCCGGGCTCCGAAGCATTGAAGTAGGCTAGTTTTCTTTCGTGAATTACCTGAGTTCAAAATTGCTGATGGAGATCCCCAAAGAAAACAAGGGATTGAAAGCTTATACTGATTGAAACAGATCCTATCCCTCCCACGCCTCTCCGGATTCCGGTGCGATTTCGGGATGCGCACAAAAGGCCTCTGTCCGCCTGTGTGTTTCACGCTGACGATTCTACGATTTTCAGTTTCACAGGGAAACGGACATTTTGTACTACTGTAGAGTTAAATGTGTGGTAGTCATCCATTTCCCTGTGGAAATCGGAGAACACGCTGCGTCAAGCGCAGAAGTGGACCGAGGCCTTGTGTGCGTGTATGGAGGCCTTTACGCTGAAGCTTCTTCAACGAGCTCTTGACTTGATTTTTGCGACTTCCGACATCATTGTCTTCGAACAACATAAACTCTCCCTTGGACTACATTTTGCGAGCTATCTTTCTTAGATTATGTACATGTATAAATTATAGTCTGACGTCTGTAAAAAAATTACTACGACTTGGTTGAACAGGTCACTTTTATTCAATATCCAGCGATTATCGACCTTGCGACTGGAAGCAACTACCGGCAATGGCGTTTCCGGCAACGGTGGGTGACTGGCTGGAAACAGCAGCAACTGATCNTGCCACGATTCCGACCACGATGCCTCTACGAAATGCTTTCGTGGTGTTCCTATAGGCTTCGTGATGCCTTCCTACAGACTTCTTGTTTTTCGTGATAATCCGCACCCATTGTAACACTAAGGCCACGATCCCTCTACGAAAATATTTCAGAGGATTCGTAGAGGCAACGTGGTCGGAATCGTGGCAGTGTGAACTGGGCTTAACCGATGTGCGCGTTCCGCTCACATCGATAGCGACTGTTGCGTTCAGTTGCTTCCAGTCACAAGGGCGATGTGCGCTAGTGTCAGTATATTTCCTGCGGTGGCTTTGAATCGAAGCCAAGCATGTCAATACGTAACCAATTAAATCTCTGACCCTGTCATGAGTTGAATATCGCACCAACTTATTCTGTTGACATTTTCCGTGTATGTTTGCTTTCGCCAATTTTCACACGTGTGATATTCCACACCTGAGGAGTCGCCTTTCGCGGTCAAATCCCGTCGGTGATAAGAACGTGGTATTGGTATATTAGTATAGTACACATTTTGAGAATTCCCTGAACCATTGCTGTCCATTGCGTCTTGTGATGGCACCGAAAGTCACTCCAGTTTTCTGCCATCCTGCGTTACCAACTTCAAATTCTCTGGTGACCCAGACCAGTATTTCTGTAGCGAGTAATTTTTGTAACGGTACCTTACCATGGAGGCTGTTGTTGGTAAAGATGCTTTCGTCGATGGTTGCACTTTTGGGTACAGAAGTGTTGATCTATGAGTTGTTGACATCATAAGTTTTCGCAACCGCCTGGTCAGGCCAACGACTACGCTTACCTATTGTTCGGATTCTACTCAGACAATAGAAAATCGTAACCTGTGTAATCGTAGGTCTATCCGGCCGATTACGAAAACCTCTCATTTTTTGTGTTCCATGCTTTTGGGCTGGGAACCTAAATGGTTTCCACAGATCGTCCTTCATCGAATGGTCAATTGTGAGTTCCCTATTCCGCCGTTCGATGCGTTCACCTGCCTTGAAAGTGAACGTTTGGTAAAGTCAACCAGTAGCGAATGGTTTCTTGTTATACTATCATAATAAATGATGTCTCGGCCAATCCTATGAACGATCATCCTCCGCTTTGATAATAAAAAGAAAAGGAATTTCGCAGGTTCCCAAGAGATCACATGAAAGGGAATTTAAACGCCCCAGCTGGCCACATGGGATATGCTTGGGGGGATAATCTACTGTCTGTTGTGATCGGGAGTGAACAGGTCATCAGCGGTCCAGAATGAGGTCTTCAAATTGTGACATACAGTACTAGTACTGTCTCTACTAAAAGTTTAGAAGCCTGTACTACGTCGCCAAGAGAGGGCCAGAGGGTCGATGGTTTAGGCGCGAAAACCGAATCCTTCTCTTGGATTATCCCGGTGACCCCATGAACTTTTTTTGCTAGGCCGTGGTAGGATTAACTATAATGGCAAGTTTGTACATGACTTGATAGGACACGTGGTTTGGGTCATAGATGGATCTTGTATGTCTTCTGGTATATACGGAGTGATGGACCGTGACCGTCGGTCCCCATTCGTACGTGTTGCGTCGTTTCTCTTCTTGACGGTGTGGCCGTACAGAGAGGCACCGTCAGAGATGAAATCGGTACATTCCCTCCAAATTGTGCTTGGTCTTCTCATGGCAGCAGTAGGCTGTGTGTGAAATTTCAAGTCGTTTTGATGACGATAACATTGTTTTTGCAGCCTCCCAAAAAGGTTGTGTGTCAGATCAGGTTGTGGATGGGAATGAATATGCTTTGTTGATCGGGCAGTTTTGCTCTCAAAGTCACCCGTTTATTTCCATGAAGAGAAGTTTTGATTGTTGTGATTTTTATATGTTAAAGTATGTCTGTACGTAAGTGTGTGAAATATCAAGTCGATTTGATGAACTCGGTACTTGGGTGAAATCATGAAATAGAGATTGGGGGTTGTCGTCCCCTAGGGGCGAATAGGAGTTTCGGGTCAATCCGGGCTCCGACGCATTGAAGTAGGCTAGTTTTCTTTCGTGAATTACCTGAGTTCAAAATTGCTGATGGAGATCCCCAAAGAACACAAGGGATTGAAAGCTTATACTGATTGAAACAGATCCTATCCCTCCCACGGTGCGATTTCGGGATGCGAACAAAAGGCCTCTGTCCGCCTGTGTGTTTCACGCTGACGATTCTACGATTTTCAGTTTCACAGGGAAACGGACATTTTGTACTACTGTAGAGTTAAATGTGTGGTAGTCATCCATTTCCCTGTGGAAATCGGAGAACACGCTGCGTCAAGCGCAGAAGTGGACTTTTTGCGACTTCCGACATCATTGTCTTCGAACAACATAAACTCTCCCTTGGACTACATTTTTGCGAGCTATCTTTCTTAGATTATGTAGCCTATAAATTATTCATAGTCTAACGTCAAAATTACTACGACTTGGTTGAACAGGTCACTTTTATTCAAATATCCAGCGCATATCGACCTTGCGACTGGAAGCAACTACCGGGAATGGCGTTTCCAGCAACGGTGGGTGACTGGCTGGAAACAGCAGCAACTGATCAGACGCTCAAACAGGCCGATGTGCGCCCCCCCGGCAACGCTATTGCCGACCGTTGCCGCTAGTTCAGCCAGTTGCTCATGTTCTACTCATTGCGGCATAGTGCGGTGTGGTATGTTCTCTCGTAGGATTTTTTTGCTAAAGTTGATTTTTTTACTGTTTTGGCTTCAGTGAGGTTATAACTGCCCAAAAATGACGGGGTGCAAATTTTCTGACCCTTCCCTCACTTTCTGGGCGACACCAATGGATACAACGACTGAGGTTTGTACAGGAGAATGGGACCCGATGTACAGCTAACTTTTGAACGGTTGGATTTACACCCCATAAATGTATTACCAACAGATAAAAACATGGTGCCTCTGAATCAGATAGGCATATTCTTAATTGTTTTTAGTCGTTATATAATGAGAGATGACGTTTTTCATATAAATTAACACAAAATGAGTCGAAATGCATAAAACACCATTTCCTAATTACGTAAACCGCTTAAAAACGCCAAGAATAGGCTTATTTGATTCCGAGACAGGGGCTCAGGGGTCGCCAGCATGCCTCTCTAGCCAGGACCGTCTCCATGTGGAGAACCTCCGTGTGCAGAACCGACAATAACCAGTGACATCACTGACTTGATTAGTTTGGTGGACTGACGTGAGGCGGCAGAACAATCATATGGGCGGTTATATCCGCAAAAAGTAGACGTTGACAAAACAACAGAGATGTGCTTTTCGAAAACAAAGATGTTCTTTAACAAAACAGATGTTGACATGATTTGGATTCGTTAATTAATAAGACGTTGGGTGGCGCTCGTGGCAGTTAAAGGTGAATTAAAGGCCTTTTATACACCCTGCCCAGACAAATTTTGGTCGAATTTGGTTGGATGATGGTGCATGGTGATGTCCCATGCACGAATTAAGATAAAAGGGGGCGCTGTGATTGTGAAATTCGGTGTCACTGGATTTGAGCCCTGTGGGTTAATATTTTTTTTTAAATTCCTTCGCAGTGGTTAACTGGTAGGGTACTAGGATGTATCTTGGAGGAATTATACTGACAGTATAATTCCTCCAAGGATGTATCTACAAAACGTCTGGGGCAAAACTAAAATAATAGGTGGCGCTGCTGAGATAATGCTTTTACGTTTTTGGCCATAAGTTCTGAATGGGTTAACATATTGACCTAATTCTTGTACGTTCATCATTTGCACGTCAAAAAA
>NMRB01000332.1:304954-319191 GCA_002633025.1 Notospermus geniculatus | reverse complement strand
GATGCCCACTTCTATTATGCAATGACCTTGATGATCAGAGGTCAAGGTCAAGGTCAAACTGGATACTTTGAAGTATCTCTTCCTGTCGTAGAGGTAGTGGCATGATATCACCCATACTTAGGTTATTGAGGATGCCCATTCCGATTATGCAATGACCTCAACGATCAAAGGTCAAGGTCAAGGTCAAACTTGAAAATTTGAAATATCTATGCCCATGATACAGATAGAGACATGATATCACCCATACTTAGGTTATTGAGGCTGCCCATTCCGATTATGCAATGACCTCAACGATCAAAGGTCAAGGTCAAGGTCAAACTTGAAAATTTCAAATATCTATGCCCATGATACAGATAGAGATATGATATCACCCATACTTAGGTTGTTGAGGCTGCCCATTTTGATTATGCAATGACGTTGATGATCAGATGTCAAGGTCAAGGTCAACAATGAGATGAGTTATTGGCATGGGATCAAGTTCTGTGGGATTCAGCTTCGTTGTCCATCAGTCAATGTATCCAGATCTCTGTCACTGTATCCTGATCTCTATCAATGCATCTGATCTCTATCAATGTATCCTGATCTCTATCAATGTATCTTCATCTCTGTCAATGTACCGTTCATGTAAAAGTACCTAATCGGGAACCATACGACATTTACAATGTCATCTTGTTGATGTAGTAAATGTTCCAGCAGTAAACACCACGTCTATCTCATGCTGTGAGTGATGACCAGAGCTAGTGTCGTGGTCGAAATAACTCCAAACTGTGACGTATGGTGCGGTGCTGACAATGTACAACAGAGAAATCATCAGTAAACTGATGAGGCTGCTTCGATCAGCCCGCGATTTGTTACTCGTTCTTAAGGAAGATGTCACTTTCCTCGCCCGTTGGAGACCGACAACGATCAGGCCACTGAGGGCGAAAATAAGTAAACAAGGCAAGGCGTGCGGCATGACGTTGTCAATCATCTGTACAAAGAAATTCCATGCTACGGCAGGAAGATGGGGTGCATAGAAAAAACAGTCTAACTCCTGTGCATCACTGTAATGCATAGAGTAGTAAATTAAGATTGGAATGTTGAGCACAACATAAAGGATGACTGTCACGGTTATGGCAACCAGACGTCTCCCTCTAGTGATAAGCTGGTGAACTTCTAACGGTCGCCAGACACCAATGCACCGTTCACAAGAGAATAACACCAGAATATACGACGATGTGCACGAGGCGATTCTGTAAACGTACGTGACACATTTACAAAGTACGATTGGAGCTAGCGACAAACGTGGCTCGATGAAAAAATACCCACCCTCTTCCTCCAACACCCCTGTCACAATCCAGGCGTAGACTCCGTACAGAAGAGTGATGAGATCGGCGTACGCCAGGGGAGTCAAGTACGTCACGGTCACCACGTCTTTCCTCTTGCATCTAGCGAAAACTACAATTGATAACACGTTTCCCATTATTCCAATGATTATGACGAATCCCATGACGTATTTGTTGGTATATGTTGTGAGTTCACCGATCACGTGTAATATCGATGAATGGACACTACCACTGGTACCAGCGACCAGTTCACCTTCCTTTCTTGAAAGGTTCTGACGAGACATTCCACTGACTTCTACCGTACTTTCTGACGTTAGAACGATACCCACTCTACAGACGCCACTGGCACTGGCAGTAGTTGTTGCATTTGATAATACCGAAGAACTGAAAATGTATAGTAATATACAATGTAGTGAAAGCTGCAAGTCGCACAACCGCGCATCGTGCGGATGACGTAAATGTAGAGATGGAGTTGGAGTCGCTGATCAATGATTATTGACGTGACAAAAGACATGATTGAGACGCAGAAGTCGCTCTCCAAGATACTGATCCATTTTAGATGGCATCAAACCCAGCCTTTGAACAATGTAAATAGATCTTCTCAGCAAATCGTAAAAATGGTTCGATTCGATGCTGAAATTAGAAACACTACTCGGAGTGAATATTCAACTTTGTTTTCCGGCATAATTATAGAATTCGTGATGAAGAACAAACATCATCCCTATCATCATCACCCCTATTCATGCTATTACACGGCGTAACCCTGTTGAGTTTTTGCCTGAAACAAAGTTGTTGTGCAGAAAGGGAAGGAATTTATAGGGAAGGGATTGGAAGGGAGGATTGAGAATGATTGGAGTATGAGATATTTCGATGCCTTGGAATATGAATGGAAGGATTTGAATGGTGTAAACTCATTGAATTTCCATGCTCTTCGGTAACACGAGTCACTGAAGCAACAGGACTGTGTCGTTTGGTGACGCGGTGGAAACATGGCTTTATTGGTAGAGGCCGATCACCCTCGAATTGGTAGATTTTCCTCCAACATCGCTTAATATTGCTGATGATTAGGCCTACATGTAGTACTGCCATCAGTTGGCACTTGCACTCCAGAAATAACGTTTTTAAAAAATGCTACTGTGCACCTGTCGCCCGTGTACTGGTCATCATTATGTTGGTTACGTCCTTAGGAATACCTGTCACAGTCATGCAAGTGCTTATGATTTGCAACAGTATCCTGAAAGGTGTGGCAGGCATGAGACGATACGATTGCAGACCTGTGTAGATCAACGTCACCGTCTACGGTCGAGCCATAGCCTACTCATCACCCCTTTTCGACCAGCCACGCTCACCACAACGTTGCTTTAAAACGGCGATGCTCGGCCAGGCCGACTGGCCAACCAAGCGAAGGAAGTCCTCGTGTCATGGTGTTCGGTTTTTATGGAAATACGTGATGATCTGGGAAATCAAGGTTTTCAATTCGTCCTGATAGAGTTTCAGCGTCGACGCGTAAATGAGAAAGTTAAAGCTGTAGTTCATCATAGAAATAGACGTAGTCAACATACCAACCATGTACATTACATCAATCTCTTGCTCCGTGTGGTTAGTGAAATCACGCATATAGTCGAAATAAACCCAAACTGATAAATACGGGACGGTACTCACGATGTATAGTAGGCAAACGAGGGATAGGCTGACTTGACTGCTCCGGTCATCCTTCTGGACACGACCTGCACATCTGAGAGCAGAAGACGCCCTTTCTCCCCGCCGAATACCGATTATTATCTGGATATTTAGTACAAGAATCAAGCAACAGGGCAAGGCATGTGGTAAAAAGTAGTCCATAATCTGCACAAGACAATACATCTCTATAACGGAAAGGTACGGAGCATAGAAAAAACAGTTGACGTCAGTTGAACCACTGATACGGTGCAAGTTATAATACACGATGACTGGCGCGTTCAAGATGATGAGTGCACAAAAAGTTGTGATAATGACAAGACGGCGTCTCCATTTTGTAAATATTACTTGGACCTTCAACGGCTGTGAGACTCCAATGCAGCGTTCGAGGGAGAATAAGACTAAAATGTACGAAGAGACACATGATGATGTCCGGTACACGTAGTGCACGACTTTGCAAAGAACGATCGGGGTTAAGGAGAAGCGGGCCTCAATGAAGAAATATCCGACGGATTCGTCTATCACTCCAGTCACAATCCAGGCGTAAGCTCCGTAGAGAAGAGTGATGAGATCGGCGTAGGCCAGGGGAGTCAAGTACGTCACGGTCACCACGTCCTTTTTCTTGCATCTTGCGAAGACTACAATGGATAACAAGTTTCCCAGTATCCCGACTACGACGATGAATCCCGTGACGTATTTGTTGGTGTACTTTGTGAGTTCACCGATCACGTGTAGGAGAGATGATCCCGCGTCATGTTGGGTAACCAGTTCGTACCAAATCGTGGTAAAATTATCATGGGACAGCTCGTTAGCGGCGGTAAGCGGCAAGATATCGTATTCACTTTCCATTTGGTTGGTCTTGAACAGCAGCCGCATGGCCCCGTGTGGATCAAACAGCCCAACGAGTAAGCGAAGTACTGAGACAAATGGTCGAGTCCATACGGGAAAGGAAACCCGAACCCCTGACTGGAGATACGATTCGGCCTCGGCCCCGCACCGGTCGGAGACTCACGAGGCACGTAGATGAGTATGCCGAAAAGAGAACGCTTGAAGATATTCACCATCAATTCGAGAAATCATATAGCAGCTCTTTCAATAGATCTGTAACTGGAAATTGACGCTGGCGATGAAATATTTTTAGATTCTTCTCACGTTGAGGGCTATTTTGATGAATGAAAAATATAGCAGTTTAATCTCGGTGTTGCTATTTACTTTCTTTCATTGGTACATGATCTTTTTTCCCGACTTCAGCCTCCTCTAACTCTGCAGCATCCTGTATACCCCCATAGTCTCCAAACGCAGCGGCCAGATATACGTTCCGCTCTCTCTCCGCACCATACAAAATTTATGGAACTGGCCGATTTGATGCTGAGGGTGTTGAGGAGTCTCTTTCAAGAGTTGAACAGATGTTGTCGTCCACTAATGTTGATTGCCAGTCCCAAACTATCTGACGATGGATACTAAGTATGTTTGATGAGATGTTTGAAGATGCTTGCAAACTATGCAATCGTAGACAATACTCATGTCATGTGATGGGTATTCAAATTCAACCGAAAAAACTCTCGCCTACTGTACAAAAATCTAACTTAGATAACTAAGATATTCTGGGTGTAAACGATACAGATTTGAGATGACGGTACGGTAGGTGTGTGATCCACAAGGCTTCATCGACCTTTCGGAGACCGGTCTTCAGGCCCTGTTCACACTCTGCCTATACCGTATCCAGAAGGACCGGTAAGACACTAAGAGGGTATACTTAGTACTTTCAGTGCCTTCGAAAGAAGCTGGAAGATTTGAACACAATAGTTTTTATTTCATTTTGATATATTCTAAGGGTCGATGCGTAAATAAGGAAGTTAAAACTGTAGTTCATCATGGCAATAGAGGACGTAAGCGAACCGACTGTGTACAAGACATTAAATTCTTGCTGGGTTGGGCTGGTAAAATCACGTACATAGTCGAAGTATGTCCAAACTGATACGAACGGTGTAGTGCTTCCGATGTACAGAAGGCAAACTAGAAGTAAACTGACCTGACTGTTACGGTCGTCACTTCGGACCTTACCTGATGTTCTTAGGGCGGACGTTTCCTTCGCTGCCCGCCGGAGACCGATGATAATCAGAATGCCGAACGTAAGAATGAGCAAACAAGGCAGGGTGTGTGGAAGGAAAAACTCCATTATCTGAACCAGGCAGTACATTTCGACCACCGACAAGTATGGGGCGTAGAAAAAACAATCAGTATCGGTCAAACCAGTGACGAAATGTAAGTTAAAGTAAACAACGTAGATGGGCAGGTATAACAAGATTATCAAAACACATGTTGTGATTATTGTCGAGTGTCGCCTGCTCCTGGTAAACATAATTTGGACCTTCAACGGTCGCCAAACGCCAATGCACCTCTCAAGTGAAAATAGTACAAGAACATATGATGAGATACAGGCAGAGACCCTGTGTACGAAATGTACAGCTTTGCACAGGATCTGTGGTGCTAAGGAGAAGCGGGGCTCTACGAAGAAATAGCCCCAAGATTCTTCCAACACACCTGTCACAATCCAATGATATGCTCCATAAAGAAGGGTGATGAGATCAGCGTAGGCCAGTGGTGTCAGGTACGTGACTGTCACTACATCTCGCTTCTTGCACCTCGCAAAGATAAAAATGGACAAAATATTCCCAAATATACCGATTATTATGACGAATCCCATGACGTACTTGTTGGTAAATGTGGTTATTTTACTGATCACGTCCAACAGTAATGACAAATCGTGGTCTTCCACTGCATAATCGTACCTTAGAAAATTAACTTCTTTCTCGTTCATCTTGACACACTCAGGTTCAATAATGACGCATAAGAAAATAGATCCTCCCTGGGCTGTGCGAGCAACGAGATGAGATATTGTCATCTCAACATGGAACAGAACGGACTCTGATGCGAGGCGAACCGTGCAAAGGTGGTACTGTTCATCCTTTCACCAATGCCATTCCGTCTCACCAGCCATAATTGTGTGGAGAGGATACTATACGATGTAGATTAGAAGGGTCCAGGTTTTCCTCGTCGTTTGTCGACTACCTTTGTTCACGCAGGCAGAGGACTGTCGTTGGGGTTGTCAACATCTCGTCCACGGCCACCGAGTTCACTGCACGTTCATTATCATGAGCCGTGTTGATATCTAATTTGGGCATGACAAAGACGTCTATTTTATTCCAATAGCGGATGAAATGATGCTATTGATAGAGGTCTTCGTGGAATATGAAAACAACATGCACTTCATCCTTGGCGTCTATTTCAGGTGTTTGTTCAATGGAAGAATTGTCTTTTCAAAAAACGTATACAGAGCATCCAGATTTGTACGAAGCCCGGGTACGAAGTGCCTTACAAGTACTTCGTATCTGACGTAGCGTATCTGCTTTGACAACAAGCAATATGTGTCCCATTTGGGTTTCGAAATTTAGGCCCCGCAAAAATCTTTGATTCCATTTCGAAAATCTGCAAACTTGGAAGTGATCGCTTTTATTTCATTCTGGTAGATTTTTAGGGTTGAAGCATAGATTAGGAAGTTAAAACTGTAATTCATCATAGCAATGGATGTGGTTAGCGTGCCAACTGTGTACAGCACATCGATTTCTTGTTGAGTAGGACTGGTGAAATCACGGACGTAGTCATAATAGATCCAAACAGACATATGGGGTGATGTACATCCGATGTACAGGACACAGACAAGAAGTAGGCTAAATTGACTGTTGCGGTCCTGTTTTTGGTCGTGGCCTAAAGTCCTGATTGAAGAACTCTCCTCAGCTGCCCGGCGGAGACCAATTATGATAAAAATGCTAAATGAAAGAATGAACAAGCAAGGCAGGGTGTATGGAAGGAATAAATCCATTATCTGAACGAGGCAGTACATTTCAACCACTGACATATATGGCGCATAGAAATAACAACCAGTATCATTCGAACCACTAATAAGATGTAAATTGTAATACACTAAAATTGGAATGTTAAGTATGATAGTAAAAACGAATGTTGTGATTAATGTCGAGCGTCGTCTGCTCCTGGTAAACATGAGGTGGACCTTCATCGGTCGCCAAACGCCAATGCACCTCTCGAATGAGAATAGTACAAGAATATACGAAGACATGTACGCGGCACTGCGGTATACATAATGCACGACTTTGCACAGGATCTTGGGTGCCAAGGAGAAACGGGGCTCTATGAAGAAATAGCCCCAAGATTCTTCCAACACACCTGTCACAATCCAGGAGTAGGCTCCATAAAGAAGGGTGATGAGATCAGCGTAGGCCAGTGGTGTCAGGTACGTGACTGTCACTACATCTCGCTTCTTGCACCTCGCGAAGATAAAAATTGACAGAATATTCCCCGATATACCGATTATTATGACGAATCCCATGACGTACCTGTTGGTAAATGTGGTTATTTTACCGATCACGTTCAACAGTAATGACGAATCGTGGTCTTCCACTGTATAGTCGTACCTTAGAAAACTGGCTTCTTTCTCGTTCATGATGACACACTCAGGTTCAATAATGCATCAGATCCTCTCTAAGCTGTGGCTGTGCGTGCAAGCAACGAAATGAAATGTTGTCATACAAGTAAACGCAACATGAAAAGATCCTGATGCCTGGTGAACCAATCAAAGATTTAAAAATATTGAGTTGAGAACCGAGCGCCAAATTCGGCATTATTGGTTCTATAGACAATATTGGGCGATTTTAATGTAATGCAGGAGGAAACCGGAGTGCCCGGAGAAAACTTGCGCTGTCAGAGAGAGTACGCCTTCACCCTCTATCCAATGCCATTCCACCTCTGTCACCAGTGAAGAGGAAAAACGTGTGCTTTCAATCTAAGTTTGTGGAAAGGGTACTCATTCATCCAACTTCTCAGATTTTCTAAATGGATGACGCACGATACAACTGCAGTCCATCTTGTCATGCAGGCTTATAAAAAGGGGACTGCTTTCGTCAACATCGCCTCCACGGCCACCCAATCACTGTAGGCGTCTATTTTGATCGTAACAACGATAGTTATTGATAGTCTTCTGTGAAATATCAAAAGAACATGCACCACCCCATTTGCCTCTATTTCAGGCATCGGGGGTTGTTATCAAGAGAGACTTGTATTTTTAAACGATGCACATAAATAACTTTATCGTAATCAAGCAACTTTAAAACATGTGTTTTTCACTTTAAAATTTGTCGACCCAGGGAGGTCGTACTGCCGATGCACAAAAGACAAAAAAGAAGTTGGCTACTCTGACTTTTGGTCATAGCCAACAGTCCTGATAGAAGAACTATCCTTAGCAGCCAGGCCGAGACCAATGATGATCAAAATAATGAATGTCAGAACATGAACGTTCTTCCATGGTCAGAATGAGCAAACAAGGCAGGGTGGATGGAAGAAAGGAACTTATTATTATAATGAAGAAATAAGCTTACATGTCGACCACCAACAGGTGTGGACATTAGAACAAACCAATCAGTATTGTCACACTAACGATTAAGATCTACATGTACTTTAATACTTGTACATGTTTGTATGTCGTGGAATGTACTGTATGTTGAAATGTATACGCAGTGGACCCTACGACAAATGCATACTGCTTCGCCTTTTGTTTTTCCTCCCTCCCAACACATCTGGTAGGGTTTCGCTGATTCATTGATTGGAAGGAAAGCTCAAACTGGAATGTAAGCCTCACAGACGACAATGTTTTAATCCTTATTTGCAAACTTGGAAACGATCGCTTTTATTTCATTTCGGTAGTGGACCGTACGTGTATGATACACAAAGCTTCATCAACCTTTCGCAAACTGCCTTCAGGCCCTGTTCACAAGGCCTATATCCAGAAGGACCGGTAAGATAACAGTATAGACGGTACTTTTAGCGTCTTCGAATGAGGCTGGAAGATTTCAACACAATAGTTTTTATTTCATTTTGATATATTCTAAGGGTCGATGCGTAAATAAGGAAATTAAAACTGTAGTTCATCATAGCAATAGAGGACGTGAGCGAACCGACTGTGTACAAGACATTTAACTCTTGCTGGGTTGGGATGGCGAAATCACGTACATATTCGAAGTACGTCCAAACTGATACGAACGGTGCATTGCTTCCGATGTACAGAAGGCAAACTAGAAGTAAACTGACCTGACTGTTACGGTCGTCACTTCGGACCTTACCTGATGTTCTTAGGGCGGACGTTTCCTTCGCTGCCCGGCGGAGACCGATGATAATCAGAATGCCGAACGTAAGAATGAGCAAACAAGGCAGGGTGTGTGGAAGGAAAAACTCCATTATCTGAACCAGGCAGTACATTTCGACCACCGACAAGTATGGGGCATACAAAAAACAATCAATATCGGTCAAACCAGTGACGAAATGTAAGTTAAAGTAAACAACGTAGATGGGGAGGTATAACAAGATTATCAAAACACATGTTGTGATTATTGTCGAGTGTCGTCTCCTCCTGGTAAACATGATTTGGACTCTCAACGGTCGCCAAACGCCAACGCATCTCTCAAATGAAAAGAGCACAAGAATATATGATGAGGTACAGGCAGCGACACTGTGTACATAATTAACAACTTTGCACAGGATCTTGGGTGCTAAGGAGAAACGGGGCTCAATGAAGAAATATCCCCAGGTTTCTTCCAACACACCTGTCACAATCCAGGAGTAGGCTCCATAAAGAAGGGTGATGAGATCAGCGTAGGCCAGTGGTGTCAGGTACGTGACTGTCACTACATCTCGCTTCTTGCACCTCGCGAAGATAAAAATCGACAAAATATTCCCCATTACACCAATTATTATGACGAATCCCATGACGTACTTGTTGGTAAATGTAGTTATTTTACCGATCACATCCAACAGTAATGACGAATCGTGGTCTTCCACTGTGTAATCGTACCTTAGAAAAGTGGCTTCTTTCTCGTTCATCTTGACTAGCACAGACCCGGGTTGGACAATAAAGCGTCAGATCCTCTCCGGGGTGTGTGAGCAAGCAACGAGATAAAATGTTGTTATACGGCGAGCAAAGGCAACAAGAAAAGCTCGTGATACCTGCTGAACCAATCAAAGATGGATCTTCCAGCCAATAATACTTTCTATGTAAGCAACGAATTCGAATGGATTGTTCTGATTATTACTAAATATATATATAGTGATGGCATCTATTTTGAGCATGACAAATGTGTCTCTTTTGATCGTGACGATGGAGGAAAGTTAGACTTACTTTATATGCACCGTACCGTTGCTTCTTATTTAGACCCATGGTTTGTTATAAGAGAGTATTGACGCTTCTAGACTTGATGCCAATATAACATGTCAACTCAAAGAACCTGTACATGTATTTTTTCACTTGGGTATCTTTACATCTACTGTTCAGCACTCTTTCTGCAGCTTATTATTCTGTCGACTCCCGAAATATCATGGTTGAAGAAACAGGCCAAGTTCTGTATACTTGGTCTCTTATAGGAGATCCTGCTTTTGTTCATGACCAGTCCCGATTGAACTCTCCCCAGCTGCTCGCTGGGGACCAATGATGATCAGATGCTAAATGAAAGAATGACCTAGAAGCAAGGCAGGGTGTGTGGAAGGAACAATGGCCCCAAGATTCTTCCAACACACCTCAGTCACAATCAGGCGTATAGGCTCCATGTTTAGAGTTGTTATGACGAGTGCAAATAGCATTTTATCTCAGTATCGCAGCGCTATTCATACCTTCTGTCAGATTTGAGAGGATGTGGATGTACGGTACGTGTATGATACACAAAGCTTCGTCAACCTTTCGCAAACCGCCTTCAGACGGTATTTCAGCGTCTTCGAATATGGCTGGAAGATTTGAACACAATAGCTTTTATTTCATTTTGATATATTCTGAGGGTCGATGCGTAAATAAGGAAGTTAAAACTGTAGTTCATCATAGCAATAGAGGACGTGAGCGAACCGACTGTGTACAAGACATTTAACTCTTGCTGGGTTGGGATGGCGAAATCACGCACATATTCGAAGAATGTCCAAACTGATACGAACGGTGTAGTGCTTCCGATGTACAGGAGGCAAACTAGAAGTAAACTGACCTGACTGTTACGGTCGTCACTTCGGACCTTACCTGATGTTCTTAGGGCAGACGTTTCCTTCGCTGCCCGCCGGAGACCGATGATAATCAGAATGCCGAACGTAAGAATGAGCAAACAAGGCAGGGTGTGTGGAAGGAAAAACTCCATTATCTGAACCAGGCAGTACATTTCGACCACCGACAAGTATGGGGCGTAGAAAAAACAATCAATATCGGTCAAACCAGTGACGAAATGTAAGTTAAAGTAAACAACGAAGATGGGGAGGTATAACAAGATTATCAAAACACATGTTGTGATTATTGTCGAGTGTCGTCTCCTCCTGGTAAACATGATTTGGACTCTCAACGGTCGCCAAACGCCAACGCATCTCTCAAATGAAAAGAGCACAAGAATATATGATGAGGTACAGGCAGCGACACTGTGTACATAATTAACAACTTTGCACAGGATCTTGGGTGCTAAGGAGAAACGGGGCTCAATGAAGAAATATCCCCAGGTTTCTTCCAACACACCTGTCACAATCCAGGAGTAGGCTCCATAAAGAAGGGTGATGAGATCAGCGTAGGCCAGTGGTGTCAGGTACGTGACTGTCACTACATCTCGCTTCTTGCACCTCGCGAAGATAAAAATCGACAAAATATTCCCCATTACACCAATTATTATGACGAATCCCATGACGTACTTGTTGGTAAATGTGGTTATTTTACCGATCACGTCCAACAGTAATGACGAATCGTGGTCTTCCACTGTATAATCGTACCTTAGAAAAGTGGCTTCTTTCTCGTTCATCTTGACTCACGAAGGTGACAATAAAGCGTCAGATCCTCTTCGGGGTGTGTGAGCAAGCAACGAGATAAAATGTTGTTATAATACGGCGAGCAAAGGCAACAAGAAAAGCTCGTGACCTGCTGAACCAATCAAAGATGGTACGTCTCGATCTTCTAGCCAATAATACTTTCTATATCCCCAATCAAAAAGCAACGAAGTCGAATGGATTGTACGCCTAAGTGTACAGAGGGATACTGATTAAACATTTGCTGATGAGAAGGCTCCAGATTCTAAATCGATGGCAGACGAAACAACCTCAGTCCATCTAGTCATGCAGGCCTAATCTGATTATTACTAAACATATGTAGTGATGGCATCTATTTTGAGGATGACAGATGTGTCTATTTTGATCGTGTCGATGGAGGAAAGTTATTGATATAGACTTACTTTATATGCACCGTACCGTTGCTTCTTATTAGACACAGGGTTTGTTATGTGAGTATTGACGCTTCTAGACTTGCTGCCAATATAACATGTCAACTCAAAGAACCTGTACATGTATTTTTTCACTTGGGTATCTTTTGCATCTACTGTTCAGTACTCTTTCTGTAAGCGTACTGCAGCCTATTATTAAATATCATGGTTGAAGAAACAGGCCAACTTCTATTGGTCTCTTATAGCAGATCCTGCTTTTGGTCATGACCAGTCCCGACTGAGGAATTCTCTCCTTATCTGCTCCCATCTGCTCCCCGCGCCGGAGACTCGTGATGGTCAAAATGCTAGATATGTAGAATGAGCAAACAAGGCAGGGTGTGTGGAAGGAACATGTCTAATATCTGAACGAGGCAATACATTTTGACCACAGAAAGGTATGGAGCGTAGAAAAAACAATTTATATCAGTCGAACCAACGATAAAATGAAGATTGTTGTAATTTACACCAAGACTGGAAATGTTATATGTATGACAGTCAGAACAAATGTTGTGATTAATAGCGAGTGTCGTCTTGTTGTGATAAACATGAGGTGCACCTTCAACGGTCGTCAAACCTCTCAAATGAAAACAGTATATACGCGGTACTGCGGTGTAAATAATGCACAGCTTTGCACAGGATCTGTGGTGCTAAGGAGAAACGGGGTTATATCTGAAGAAATGGCCCCAAGATTCTTCCAGCACACCTCAGTGTGTCACAATCAGGAGTAGGCTCCATGCTTAGAGTTGTTATGACGAGTGCAAATAGCATTTGATCTCAGTATCGCAGGGCTATTCATATCTTCTGTCAGATTTGAGACCATGTAGGCCCTGCACGGTACGTGCATGATCCACAAGGCTTCATCAACCTTTTGCAAACCGCCTTCAGGTCCTCTTCACACCCCGAATGACCGGTAAGATAGTATAGACGCCAGACGGTACTTTTAGCGTCTTCGAATGAGGCTGGAAGATTTGAACACAATAGCTTTTATTTCATTCTGATATATTCTGAGGGTCGATGCGTAAATAAGGAAGTTAAAACTGTAGTTCATCATGGCAATAGAGTTCGTGAGCGAACCGACTGTGTACAAGACATTAAATTCTTGCTGGGTTGGGACGGTGAAATCATATATATAGTCTAAGTATGTCCAAACTGATACGAACGGTGTGGTGCTTCCGATGTACAGAAGGCAAACTAGAAGTAAACTGACCTGACTGTTACGGTCGTCACTTCGGACCTTACCTGATGTTCTTAGGGCGGACGTTTCCTTCGCTGCCCGCCGGAGACCGATGATAATCAGAATGCCGAACGTAAGAATGAGCAAACAAGGCAGGGTGTGTGGAAGGAAAAACTCCATTATCTGAACCAGGCAATACATTTCGACCACCGACAAGTATGGGGCGTAGAAAAAACAATCAGTATCGGTCAAACCAGTGACGAAATGTAAGTTGAAGTAAACAACGTAGATGGGGAGGTATAACAAGATTATCAAAACACATGTTGTGATTATTGTCGAGCGTCGTCTGCTCCTGGTAAACATGATTTGGACCTTCAAAGGTCGCCAAACGCCAATACACCTCTCAAATGAAAAGAATACAAGAATATATGATGAGATACAGGCAGCGACACTGTGTACATAATTAATAGCTTTGCACAGGATCTTGGGTGCTAAGGAGAAACGGGGCTCTATGAAGAAATATCCCCAGGTTTCTTCCAACACACCTGTCACAATCCAGGAGTAGGCTCCATAAAGAAGGGTGATGAGATCAGCGTAGGCCAGTGGTGTCAGGTACGTGACTGTCACTACATCTCGCTTCTTGCACCTCGCGAAGATAAAAATCGACAAAATATTCCCCATTACACCAATTATTATGACGAATCCCATGACGTACTTGTTGGTAAA
>NMRB01000332.1:261428-304404 GCA_002633025.1 Notospermus geniculatus | reverse complement strand
TATTCATATCCCAATGAACAAGCCCATATGGGCCCCACATATAGTTGAAGATATGGGCCCCATGTGGGCATGCACCCCCTGATGCACCCAAGAAAAATATGGGCCCCATAGGATTTATATGTGGGGCCCATCCGGGGCCCATATGGTAGTATGGCTCCCAGCTGGGCCCCATATGTATCTGGGCAAAAAATGGGCCCCGTATTTTTCTTGCGTGCATCCGGGGGTGCATGCCCACATGGGGCCCCGGGCATGGGGCCCATATCTTCAACTATATGTGGGGCCCATATGGGCTTGTTCATTGGGATATGAATACCCTTCACTTCCGATGGATATTGGCATAGGAAGGCGACTTGTGATCAAATCAGGATTTTTGTGACAGGTACCTTTTATCTTTCTCGTCTCTGCAGTTGTAATTTGAGGATGCGCAAATACGTGATTAAATGCGCAGGACCGTTTTTTTGACAGTGTTGAAAGTACCGCCCCTCGATCGGACGATTTTCGGTCAATTGGCCGACGCCATATTTACACCCTGTTGTTCAATTGACCAACGCAGTTCGATTGGACGCAACTGGCGATCGAGCGATTGTTCCTGACTGATGACAGATGTGTCTATTTTGATCGTGTCGATGGAGGAAAGTTATTGATATAGACTTACTTTATATGCACCGTAACGTTGCTTCTTATTTAGACCCATGGTTTGTTTATGAGAGTATTGACGCTTCTGGACTTGATGCCAATATAACATGTCAACTCAAAGAACCTGTACATGTATTTTTTCACTTGGGTATCTTTTGCATCTACTGTTCAGCACTCTTTCTGTAAGCGTACTGCAGCCTATTATTCTGTCGACTCCCGAAATATCATGGTTGAAGAAACATGCCAAGTTCTATTGGTCTCTTATAGCAGATCCTGGTTTTGGTCATGACCAGTCCCGATTGAGGAACTCTCCCCAGCTGCTCCCCGCGCCGGAGACTAGGAATGATCAAAATGCCATGTGTATGAGAGTATTGACGCTTCTGGACTTGATGCCAATATAACATGTCAACTCAAAGAATATGTTGTAATGTATTTTTAGGTCACCCGTGAGCTTGTGTCGTGGTGCAGCGTCCGTCGTCGTTGTCCGTCAGGGCACGTTTTGTAACCGCTGGAGCTATTGGTCTGAAACTTGGTACATACATACCCCTAGGTCAGATGACCTATGACACCAAGTTTCCGTCCGATTCGATTCGTGGCTTGGCCTCCAGGTGGCCAAAACCAAAAACACAAAAAGTTCAATATCTCTTGAACTAATGACTGGATCATCTCCAAATTTTTATCATAGGTGTATCTAATTAGGATACATAACATATATGACGGGTTACTTACGGGTTAACTTACTTTTCATGGTCACAGAGGTCAAAGTTCTACAAAAGTAACGAACCTGCCACAGTTCTTCATTATTTCACCGAACGACTTCATATCTTGCATAAACGTGTATTCGAGGGGTACCTTCAAAAATACCGGCCCGATCGGACATCCAATATGGCGCCAGGTGGCGTAACCTGAAAATAATCCAAGTGCTGTAACTCAGGAACGGCTTGACCCAGAGTGCTCAAACTTGATATTTACCTCCCTCTAGATGACCTTTACAAGCACGTCAAATTTCGGCCCGATTAAACTTCCAATTTGGCCGCCAGGTGGCGTAACCCGAAAGTCATCAAATGTGCTATAACTCAGGAACGATTTGACCCAGAGTGCTCAAATGTGCTATGTGGCTCCCTCTAGATGACTTTTATGAGCATGTGAAGTTATGGCCCGATCGGACATCCAATATGGCCGTCAGGTGGCATAACCCCAAAATCATTGAAGTCCAGCAACTTGCGACTGACGGGTGAGCACATAGTCCATGGACCGTTTCATTTCAGCACTCTGTAAGCCTGCTGCAGGCTATAATACTGTCGACTCCCAAAACATCAGGGTTGAAAAAACAGGCCAAGTTCTATACTTGCTCATTTATAGCAGAAATAGGTTCAAAATCGAAACCGCTTCAACACTGTTTGAGTCCTCTTCGCAAATTTGGGAACTTTGAAACGACATCTTTTATTTCGTTCTGGTAGATTTTAAGGGTTGAGGCGTAGATCAGGAAGTTAAAGCAGTAATTCATCATTGCAATGGATGTGGTGAGAGTGCCAACTGTGTAGAGCACATCGATTTCTTGTTGGGTAGGACTAGTGAAGTCACGCATGTAATCAAAATAAACCCATACGGACGTATGGGGCGCTGTACTGCCGATGTACAGGAGACAGACAAGAAGTAGGCTAATCTGACTGTTGCGGTCCTGTTTGTGGTCATGGCCAACAGTCCTGATTGAAGAACTCTCCTTAGCTGCTCGGCGGAGACCAATGATGATCAAAGTGCTAAATGTCAGAATGAGCAAACAAGGCAAGGTGTGTGGAAGGAACATGTCTAATATCTGAACCAGGCAATACATTTCGACCACAGAAAGGTATGGAGCGTAGAAAAAACAATTCATATCAGTCGAACCAACGATAAAATGAAGATTGTAGTACACCAGGATTGGAATGTTGAGTATGACAGTCAGAACGAATGTTGTGATTAATATCGAGTGTCGTCTGCTCCTGGTAAACATGAGGTGGACCTTCATCGGTCGCCAAACGCCAATGCACCTCTCGAATGAGAATAGTACAAGAATATACGAAGACATGTACGCGGCACTGCGGTATACATAATGGACGACTTTGCACAGGATCTTGGGTGCTAAGGAGAAACGGGGCTCTATGAAGAAATAGCCCCAGGATTCTTCCAACACACCTGTTACAATCCAGGAGTAGGCTCCATAAAGAAGGGTGACGAGATCAGCGAAGGCCAGTGGTGTCAGGTACGTGACTGTCACTACATCTCGCTTCTTGCACCTCGCAAAGATCAAAATGGACAAAATATTCCCCAATATACCGATTATTATGACGAATCCCATGACGTACTTGTTGGTAAATATGGTTATTTTACCGATCACGTCCAAAAGTAATGACGAATCGTGGTCTTCCACTGTATAATCGTACCTTAGAAAACTGGCTTCTTTCTCGTTCATCTTGACACACTCAGGTTTGAATAATAAAGCATAAAATCCTGCCTTGGGTGTGCGAGCAAGCAACGAGATGAAATGTTGTCATAAAAGAAACTGCAACCTGAAAAGATCCTGATGCCAGGTGAACCAATCAAAAAGCTCCATTCTCTGACTAATGCCAGTCCTGCTCACCCATCAAAGAGGAACCACGTATGATTTCACTGTAAGCGGGTGCATCCAACTTCTCTGTTGCGGAGGAGAAGGCTCCAGCTTTTCTAAATCGATGGTGGGCGATAGAACTGCAGTTCATCTCATCACGCTGACTGCTTTCGTCAACATCGCCTCCACGGTCACCCAAATCACTGTAGATCAGACTTCGTTGGTAACATATGTAGTGATGACACCTATTTTGAGCATGACAAAGACGTCTATTTTCATCCCTCGTAACAATGAAGTATAGTGATATAGATAGACCCTTCCGTGAAATATAAAAAGAGCGACACGCACCTCACCATTTGCCTCTATTTCAGGCATCGGCGGTTTGTTGTAATTATGAGATAATTATATCTTCAAAAGATGCACATTAATAACCTATCGTATTCAAGGACGGTCCAGTATTTTTCACTTGATGTCACGCCAAAATTCTGATCAGTTCGAGATTTGTGATAACACTAGCACTCTTTCCTGATCGGGCATACTGATTTCTGAGTGATACCATAAAGGAAGGTGATACCGTCATACGCAACTTATCATGATATGAGCATTGCCAACACTGTTCCACTGCCTCCTTGATATTGGGAAAAGTTCAAAATTTAGGCCTCCTCGTCATCGATGTATATGTAGTTAAAACAGAAAATTCATCACAGCATGCAATGGATGTGGTGAGCGTGCCAACTGTGTACAGCACATCTAATTCTTGTTGAGTAGGACTATGAAATCACGATGTTGTCAAAATAGGTCCAGACGTTTTGGGGGGGGGGGGCTGTAATCCCGGTGTAGTACAAGAGGCAAACAAGAAGTATGTTCCTTCGCTGTTCGGCGTGCACCAATGATGATCAAAATGCTGAGAGTTAGAACATGGAAGTACGTCCATGGTGAGAATGAGCAGACAAGGCAGCTTGTAAGGAGAAAAGCATCTTACTAATTAGAAATAACACACTTCGACCACCGATAAGTATGGGCAATACAACAAACCAATCAGTAGGCATATTGTCAAAACCACCAGCAATAATTTCGATTTGCTCAACTAAAGGCCTGTCTACACGATCATACATTTGTTCAAAAGACATGTACGCGGCACTGCGGTATACATAATGTACAACTTTGCACAGGATTATGGGTGCTAAGGAGAAACGGGGCTCTATGAAGAAATAGCCCCACGATTCTTCCAACACACCTGTCACAATCCAGGAGTAGGCTCCATAAAGAAGGGTGATGAGATCAGCGTAGGCCAGTGGCGTCAGATACGTGACTGTCACTTATCTCGCTTCTTGCACCTCGTGAAGATAAAAATGGACAAAATATTTCCAAATATACCGATTATTGTGACGAATCCCATGACGTAGTTGTTGGTAAATGTGGTTATTTTACCGATCACATCCAAAAGTAATGACGAATCGTGGTCTTCCACTGTATAATCGTACCTTAGAAAACTGGCTTCTTTCTCGTTCATGATGACACACTCAGGTTCAATAATGCATCAGATCCTCTCTAGGCTTGTGACGACGCAAGATGAAATGTTGCATCAGAGCAGACCTAAGAATGGATCCTGATGCCAGGGGAACTGTGAGAAATAAAAGGAGGTACCTGTGTGTTGGTCACCAATACAGAGTATGATTAAACACACAAGTTGTGTGTTCCTTGTATAGAAGAGGATCACTTCACCGACGGTTTTCTAAAGGCCCTTATACACATGCAACTCTTCATATGCAACTTCATGCAACTTGTTGCATAAACCTGATGAGACCAAAAAGTTTCATAAAAGTTGCATTATTGTGTAAACGGGCATACAACTTGTTGCAACTCAATCACGCTGGATGTTGCATCCGTCGATTTTTCTATGTGTAAACCGTCCCAGGTAGTTTGCAACAAGTTGCAAGTTGCTGCAACTTGCAACTTGGTGCAACCTAGTGTAAACCGCCCTTTAAATCGATGGCTGATGAAACGACAGTAGTCAATTGAGATGGAAACACATCGCCTCCACAGCCACCCTGTTCACTTGCACACAGTCACAGAAATGAATGACATCTATTTTGGATACCTTACGACTTAGACCACTATTTTGATCGTGTCAATGAATAGATACCTATCATTGATAGATAATAAGCAAAAAGTCAATCTCCAGAATTCACGAATTTTCGACCCCAACCGGGGTCTTTTTCAAGTGGAACTTTACAATCTGAAACTCTAGAAAAGTCAGTCTTTTCTAGAGTTTCAGATTGTAAAGTTCCACTTGAAAAAGACCCCGGTTGGGGTCGAAAATTCGTGAATTCTGGAGATTGACTTTTTGCTTATTATCATTTTGTGTGTCAATTTTGTGCTATTCTGTATCTTGGTATCATTGATAGATACATGTAACATGGCATTGTCTGTTGAAAACATGCATACTAACATACAACCTCTCAGCTTCAAGGACCTGTACGTACTGGGGTATCTAAACGGAGATTCTGGTCAATCATCCCCAAGATATTCTTTGTTCAATGTGAATGTGTCATACTGCTCAGCACTCCTTCGTGATTTCTTTAGACACTCAGCATTCATCGTTGACATGACTGACAATGACAGCCTGGGTTCAACTATATCATTGATTGAAAAAGGAAAGTTCGAAATTTAGGCCCCGTTATAACACCGTTTTAATCTTTTTTTCGAACATTTGCGAAGTTGGAAACGATCGCTTTTATTTCATCTTGGTAGATTTTAAGGGTTGAAGCATAAATCAGAAAGTTAAAACTGTAATTCATCATAGTGATGGATGTAGTGAGCATACCAACTGTGAACATCACCTCCATTTCTTGTTGAGTATAATAACTATGAGTGAAATCACGGACGTAGATAGAATATGTCCAACTGGATATGTAGGGCGCTGTACTCCCGATGTACAAGAGACAAACTAGAAGTAGGCTAACTTGACTGTTGCGGTCCTGCTTTTGGTCAACAGTCCTGATGGAAGAACTCTCCTTAGCTGCCCGCTTGAGACCAATCATGATCAAAATGCTGAATGTCAGAATAAGCAAACAAGGCAGGGTGTGTGGAAGGAACATATCCAGTATCTGAACGAGGCAGTACATTTCGACTATCGATAGGTACGGCGCATGGAAATAACAACCAATTGATTCATTCAAGCCACTGACAAGATGCAAATTGTAATAGATTAAAACTGGAATGTTCAGTATGACAGTCAGAACTAATGTTGTGATTAATATCGAGTGTCGTCTGCTCCTGGTAAACATGAGGTGGACCTTCATCGGTCGCCAAACGCCAATGCACCTCTCGAATGCGAATAGTACAAGAATATATGAAGACATGTACGCGGCACTGCGGTATACATAATGCACTACTTTGCACAAGATCTTGGGTGCTAAGGAGAAACGGGGCTCAATGAAGAAATAGCCCCAGGTTTCTTCCAACACACCTGTCACAATCCAGGAGTAGCCTCCATAAAGAAGGGTGATGAGATCAGCGTAGGCCAGTGGTGTCAGGTAGGTGACTGTCACTACATCTCGCTTCTTGCACCTCGCGAAGATAAAAATGGACAAAATATTCCCCAGTATACCGATTATTATGACGAATCCCATGATGTACTTGTTGGTAAATATGGTTATTTTACTGATCACGTCCAACAGTAATGACAAATGGTGAGCCTCCACTGTATAATCGTACCTTAGAAAACTGGCTTCTTTCTCGTTCATCTTGACACACTCAGGCTTGAATAATAAAGCATAAAATCCTACCTTGGGTGTGCGAGCAAGCAACTAGACGAAATGTTGTCATAAAACCGCAACGTGAAAAGATCCTGATGCCAGGTGAACCAATCAAAAAACTCCATTCTCTGACCAATACCAGTCCTGCTCACCCATCAAAGAGAAACCACGTATGATTTCACTGTAAGCGGGTGCATGGAAGGGGTACTGACTCATACAACTTCTCTGTTGCTGAGGAGAAGGCTCCAGCTTCTCTAAATCGATGGTGGTCGATACAATATTGCAGTTCATCTCATCCCGCTGGCTTTCAAACTTGAAATGACTGCTTTCGTCAAAATCGCCTCCACGGTCACCCATTAATCACTGTAGATCAGACTTCGTTGGTAACATATGTAGTGGTAGTGGTAACATATGTATCTATTTTGAGCATGACAAAGACGCCTATTTTCAGCGCAACAATGAAGTAGAGTTATATTGATAGACTTCCGTGAAATATAAAAAAAGCGACGTGCACCTCACCATCTGCCTCTATTTCAGGCATCGGCGGTTTTGTTATAATTATGCGATGTGTATCTTCAAAAGATGCACATAAATAACTTATCGTATTCAAGGACGGTCCTGTATTTTTCACTTGCATTTTTCACGCCGAAATTCTGATCAGTTCGAGATTTGTGATACCCAACATATAATGATATGAGCATTGTCAACACTGTTCCACTGGCTCCTTGATATTGGGGAAAGTTCAAAATTTACGCCTCCTCATATCGATGTAGTTAAAACACCAAATTCGTCATTGCAGTGGATGTGGTGAGCGTGCCAACTGTGTGATACACATTTTATTTCTTGTCGAGTAGACTATTAAAATCACGCATGTAGTCAAAATAGGTCCAGACGTTATGGAGGGGGGGNGGGGGGGGTGGCTGTAATCCCGATGTATTACAAGAGGCAAACAAGAAGTATGCTGCTCGGCGTAGACCAAAATGATGATCAAAATGCTGAAGGTTAGAACATGGAAGTAATTCCATGGTGAGAATGAGCAGACAACAAGGCAGGTTGTAAGCAGAAAAAGCTTCTTACTATTTCGACCATCGATAGGTAGTATGGGCAATAGAACAAACCAAACAGTAGTCATATTGTCAAAACCACCAACAATTACGATTCGCTGAACTTACAGTACATATCACGGAATGTATGTTCAAATGTACGTAATGGAGCGTACAACGAATCCTTGACAGTCATACTGTTCACCATTCTTTCATGATTACTTTGATTCGCCTTTTGTTCTTCCTTTCAACATCTGGCAGGATTCCATTGATTCACTGATTGAAGAAGGAAAGCTCCAGCTGGAATATAGGCTTTATACAGACTACAATGGTTTAATCCTTATTTGCAAACTTGGAAACGATATCTCTTATTTCGTTTTGGTAGATTTTAAGGGTTGAGGCGTAGATCAGGAAGTTAAAGCAGTAATTCATCATAGCAATGGACGTGGTCAGAGTGCCAGCTGTGAAGAGCACATCGATTTCTTGTTGGGTAGGACTAGTGAAATCAAGTATGTAGTCAAAATAGACCCAAACGAACGAGTGGGGTGCTGTACTGCCGATGTACAAGAGACAAACAAAAAGTAGGCTAATCTGACTGTTGCGGTCCCGTTTTTGGTCATCGCCAACAGTCCTGATTGAAGAACTCTCCTTAGCTGCCCGCTTGAGACCAATGATGATCAAAGTGCTAAATGAAAGAATGAGCAAGCAAGGCAGGATATATGGAAGGAACATGTCTAGTATCTGAATGAGGCAATACATTTCGACCACAGAAAGGTATGGAGCATAGTAAAAACAATTTATATCAGTCGAACCAACGATAAAATGAAGATTGTTGTAATTTACACCAAGACTGGAAATGTTATATGTATGACGTAGATTGATGTAGATTGTAATACACCAAGATTGGAATGTTGAGTATGGCAGTCAAAACGAATGTGGAAAGGATCATAATGAAGAAATACATTTCAACCACCAATACTAGGCAATATACGATCGGTGTAAAGTGCAGGTTGCACAGGTTAAGGCCCTATTACATATAGACGTATACGGTATATCACGGCCACCCAATCACTGTAGGCGTCTATTTTGATCGTAACAACGATAGTTATTGATAGACTTCTGTGAAATATCAAAAGAACATGCACCACCCCATTTGCCTCTATTTCAGGCATCGGGGGTTGTTATCAAGAGAGACTTGTATTTTTAAACGATGCACATAAATAACTTTATCGTAATCAAGCAACTGTAAAACATGTGTTTTTCACTTTTGTCGACCCAGGGAGGTTGTACTGCCGATGCACAAAAGACAAAAAAGAAGTTGGCTACTCTGACGTTTGGTATGAGCCAACAGTCCTGATAGAAGAACTATCCTTAGCAGCCAGGCCGAGACCAATGATGATCAAAATACTGAATGTCAGAACATGAACGTTCTTCCATGGTCAGAATGAGCAAACAAGGCAGGGTGGATGGAAGAAAGGATCTTATTATTATAATGAAGAAATATATGTCGACCACCAACAGGTGTGGACATTAGAACAAACCAATCAGTATTGTCACACTAACGATTAAGATCTACATGTACTTTAATACTTGTACATGTTTGTATGTCGTGGAATGTACTGTATGTTGAAATGTATACGCAGTGGACCGTACGACAAATGCATACTGCTTCGCCTTTTGTTTTTCCTCCCGCTCCCAACACATCTGGTAGGGTTTCGCTGATTCATTGATTGGAAGGAAAGCTCAAACTGGAATGTAAGCCTCACAGACGACAATGTTTTAATCCTTATTTGCAAACTTGGAAACGATCGCTTTTATTTCATTTCGGTAGTGGACCGTACGTGTATGATACACAAAGCTTCATCAACCTTTCGCAAACTGCCTTCAGGCCCTGTTCACAAGGCCTATATCCAGAAGGACCGGTAAGATAACAGTATAGACGGTACTTTTAGCGTCTTCGAATGAGGCTGGAAGATTTGAACACAATAGTTTTTATTTCATTTTGATATATTCTAAGGGTCGATGCGTAAATAAGGAAGTTAAAACTGTAGTTCATCATAGCAATAGAGGACGTGAGCGAACCGACTGTGTACAAGACATTTAACTCTTGCTGCGTTGGGATGGCGAAATCACGTACATATTCGAAGTATGTCCAAACTGATACGAACGGTGCATTGCTTCCGATGTACAGAAGGCAAACTAGAAGTAAACTGACCTGACTGTTACGGTCGTCACTTCGGACCTTACCTGATGTTCTTAGGGCGGACGTTTCCTTCGCTGCCCGGCGGAGACCGATGATAATCAGAATGCCGAACGTAAGAATGAGCAAACAAGGCAGGGTGTGTGGAAGGAAGAACTCCATTATCTGAACCAGGCAGTACATTTCGACCACCGACAAGTATGGGGCATACAAAAAACAATCAATATCGGTCAAACCAGTGACGAAATGTAAGTTAAAGTAAACAACGTAGATGGGCAGGTATAACAAGATTATCAAAACACATGTTGTGATTATTGTCGAGTGTCGTCTCCTCCTGGTAAACATGATTTGGACTCTCAACTATCCAAACAGACATATGGGGTGATGTACATCCGATGTACAGGACACAGACAAGAAGTAGGCTAAATTGACTGTTGCGGTCCTGTTTTTGGTCATGGCCTAAAGTCCTGATTGAAGAACTCTCCTCAGCTGCCCGGCGGAGACCAATGATGATCAAAACGCTAAATGAAAGAATGAGCAAACAAGGCAGGGTGTATGGAAGGAATAAATCCATTATCTGAACGAGGCAGTACATTTCAACCACTGACAAATATGGCGCATAGAAATAACAACCAGTATCATTTGAACCACTAATAAGATGTAAATTGTAATACACTAAAATTGGAATGTTAAGTATGATAGTAAAAACGAATGTTGTGATTAATGTCGAACGTCGTCTGCTCCTGGTAAACATGATTTGGACCTTCATCGGTCGCCAAACGCCAATACACCTCTCAAATGAGAAGAGTACAAGAATATACGAAGACATGTACGCGGCACTGCGGTATACATAATGGACGACTTTGCACAGGACCTTGGGTGCTAAGGAGAAACGAGGCTCTATGAAGAAATAGCCCCAAGATTCTTCCAACACACCTGTCACAATCCAGGAGTAGGCTCCATAAAGAAGGGTGATGAGATCAGCGTAGGCCAGTGGTGTCAGGTACGTGACTGTCACTACATCTCGCTTCTTGCACCTCGCGAAGATAAAAATTGACAGAATATTCCCCGATATACCAATTATTATGACGAATCCCATGACGTACCTGTTGGTAAATGTGGTTATTTTACCGATCACATCCAACAGTAATGACGAATCGTGGTCTTCCACTGTATAATCGTACCTTAGAAAACTGGCTTCTTTCTCGTTCATGATGACACACTCAGGTTCAATAATGCATCAGATCCTCTCTAGGCTGTGGCTGTGCGTGCAAGCAACGAGATGAAATGTTGTCATTCAAGCAAACGCAACATGAAAAGATCCTGATGCCTGGTGAACCAATCAAAGATTTAAAAATATTGAGTTGAGAACCGAGCGCCAAATTCGGCATTATTGGTTCTATAGACAATATTGGGCGATTTTAATGTAATGCAGGAGGAAACCGGAGTGCCCGGAGAAAACCTGCGCTGTCAGAGAGAGTACGCCTTCACCCTCTAACCAATGCCATTCCACCTCTGTCACCAGTGAAGAGGAAAAACGTGTGCTTTCAATCTAAGTTTGTGGAAAGGGTACTCATTCATCCAACTTCTCTGTTGCTGGGGAGAAGGCTCCAGATTTTCTAAATGGATGACGCACGATACAACTGCAGTCCATCTTGTCATGCAGGCTTAAAAAGGGGACTGCTTTCGTCAACATCGCCTCCACGGCCACCCAATCACTGTAGGCGTCTATTTTGATCGTAACAACGATAGTTATTGATAGACTTCTGTGAAATATCAAAAGAACATGCACCACCCCATTTGCCTCTATTTCAGGCATCGGGGGTTGTTATCAAGAGAGACTTGTATTTTTAAACGATGCACATAAATAACTTTATCGTAATCAAGCAACTGTAAAACATGTGTTTTTCACTTTTGTCGACCCAGGGAGGTTGTACTGCCGATGCACAAAAGACAAAAAAGAAGTTGGCTACTCTGACGTTTGGTATGAGCCAACAGTCCTGATAGAAGAACTATCCTTAGCAGCCAGGCCGAGACCAATGATGATCAAAATACTGAATGTCAGAACATGAACGTTCTTCCATGGTCAGAATGAGCAAACAAGGCAGGGTGGATGGAAGAAAGGAACTTATTATTATAATGAAGAAATAAGCTTACATGTCGACCACCAACAGGTGTGGACATTAGAACAAACCAATCAGTATTGTCACACTAACGATTAAGATCTACATGTACTTTAATACTTGTACATGTTTGTATGTCGTGGAATGTACTGTATGTTGAAATGTATACGCAGTGGACCCTACGACAAATGCATACTGCTTCGCCTTTTGTTTTTCCTCCCTCCCAACACATCTGGTAGGGTTTCGCTGATTCATTGATTGGAAGGAAAGCTCAAACTGGAATGTAAGCCTCANAGGTATAACAAGATTATCAAAACACATGTTGTGATTATTGTCGAGTGTCGTCTCCTCCTGGTAAACATGATTTGGACTCTCAACGGTCGCCAAACGCCAACGCATCTCTCAAATGAAAAGAGCACAAGAATATATGATGAGGTACAGGCAGCGACACTGTGTACATAATTAACAACTTTGCACAGAATCTTGGGTGCTAAGGAGAAACGGGGCTCAATGAAGAAATATCCCCAGGTTTCTTCCAACACACCTGTCACAATCCAGGAGTAGGCTCCATAAAGAAGGGTGATGAGATCAGCGAAGGCCAGTGGTGTCAGGTACGTGACTGTCACTACATCTCGCTTCTTGCACCTCGCGAAGATAAAAATGGACAAAATATTCCCCAGTATACCAATTATTATGACGAATCCCATGACGTACTTGTTGGTAAATGTAGTTATTTTACCGATCACATCCAACAGTAATGACGAATCGTGGTCTTCCAGTGTATAATCGTACCTTAGAATAGTGGCTTCTTTCTCGTTCATCTTGACTAGCACAGACCCGGGTTGGACAATAAAGCGTCAGATCCTCTCCGGGGTGTGCGATCAAGCAACGAGATAAAATGTTGTTATAGGCCTACGGCGAGCAAAGGCAACAAGAAAAGCTCGTGATACCTGCTGAACCAATCAAAGATGGATCTTCCAGCCAATAATACTTTCTATGTCCCCAATCAAAAAAGCAACGAATTCGAATGGATTGTTCTGATTATTACTAAACATATGTAGTGATGGCATCTATTTTGAGCATGACAAATGTGTCTCTTTTGATCGTGTCGATGGAGGAAAGTTAGACTTACTTTATATGCACCGTACCGTTGCTTCTTATTTAGACCCATGGTTTGTTATATGAGAGTATTGACGCTTCTAGACTTGATGCCAATATAACATGTCAACTCAAAGAACCAGTGTACATGTATTTTTTCACTTGGGTATCTTTACATCTACTGTTCAGCACTCTTTCTGTTAGCCTTCTGCAGCTTATTATTCTGTCGACTCCCGAAATATCATGGTTGAAGAAACAGGCCAAGTTCTGTATACTTGGTCTCTTATAGGAGATCCTGCTTTTGTTCATGACAGTCCCGATTGAACTCTCCCCAGCTGCTCGCTGGGGACCAATGATGATCAGATGCTAAATGAAAGAATGACCTAGAAGCAAGGCAGGGTGTGTGGAAGGAACAATGGCCCCAAGATTCTTCCAACACACCTCAGTCACAATAGGCTCCATGTTTAGAGTTGTTATGACGAGTGCAAATAGCATTTTATCTCAGTATCGCAGCGCTATTCATACCTCCTGTCAGATTTGAGAGGATGTGGATGTACGGTACGTGTATGATACACAAAGCTTCGTCAACCTTTCGCAAACCGCCTTCAGACGGTATTTCAGCGTCTTCGAATATGGCTGGAAGATTTGAACACAATAGCTTTTATTTCATTTTGATATATTCTGAGGGTCGATGCGTAAATAAGGAAGTTAAAACTGTAGTTCATCATAGCAATAGAGGACGTGAGCGAACCGACTGTGTACAAGACATTTAACTCTTGCTCGGTTGGGATGGCGAAATCACGTACATATTCGAAGAATGTCCAAACTGATACGAACGGTGTAGTGCTTCCGATGTACAGGAGGCAAACTAGAAGTAAACTGACCTGACTGTTACGGTCGTCACTTCGGACCTTACCTGATGTTCTTAGGGCGGACGTTTCCTTCGCTGCCCGCCGGAGACCGATGATAATCAGAATGCCGAACGTAAGAATGAGCAAACAAGGCAGGGTGTGTGGAAGGAAAAACTCCATTACCTGAACCAGGCAATACATTTCGACCACCGACAAGTATGGGGCATAGAAAAAACAATCAATATCGGTCAAACCAGTGACGAAATGTAAGTTAAAGTAAACAACGAAGATGGGCAGGTATAACAAGATTATCAAAACACATGTTGTGATTATTGTCGAGTGTCGTCTCCTCCTGGTAAACATGATTTGGACTCTCAACGGTCGCCAAACGCCAACGCATCTCTCAAATGAAAAGAGCACAAGAATATATGATGAGGTACAGGCAGCGACACTGTGTACATAATTAATGGCTTTGCACAGGATCTTGGGTGCCAAGGAGAAACGGGGCTCTATGAAGAAATATCCCCAGGTTTCTTCCAACACACCTGTCACAATCCAGGAGTAGGCTCCATAAAGAAGGGTGATGAGATCAGCGTAGGCTAGTGGTGTCAGGTACGTGACTGTCACTACATCTCGCTTCTTGCACCTCGTGAAGATAAAAATCGACAAAATATTCCCCATTACACCAATTATTATGACGAATCCCATGACGTACTTGTTGGTAAATGTGGTTATTTTACCGATCACATCCAACAGTAATGACGAATCGTGGTCTTCCACTGTATAATCGTACCTTAGAAAAGTGGCTTCTTTCTCGTTCATCTTGACTCACGAAGGTGACAATAAAGCGTCAGATCCTCTTCGGGGTGTGTGAGCAAGCAACGAGATAAAATGTTTTTATAATACGGCGAGCAAAGGCAACAAGAAAAGCTCGTGACCTGCTGAACCAATCAAAGATGGTACGTCTGGATCTTCTAGCCAATAATACTTTCTATGTCACCAATCAAAAAGCAACGAAGTCGAATGGATTGTACGCCTAAGTGTACAGAGGGATACTGATTAAACATTTGCTGATGAGAAGGCTCCAGATTCTAAATCGATGGCAGACAAAACAACCTCAGTCCATCTAGTCATGCAGGCCTAAACTGATTATTACTAAACATATGTAGTGATGGCATCTATTTTGAGGATGACAGATGTGTCTATTTTGATCGTGTCGATGAAGGAAAGTTATTGATGCTGAAAGGGTAAATGTCGTCCTGGGTATATGCAAAGATTACCCAGGATCTCAATCTTCACTAAAATAATACCCTGGGTATAGTTTCGGTAGCCGAACATCACCCAGCATCGTGGTATGACACCTGGATTCAAGGCTGTCTCGCCCGTGGTCACGTGACAGCCTGAAGAATGTCAAGAACAGTTACAATCAACGAGTACCGCGGTGCAAGACCATGAGATTCCACGGGATTTCTAAATATGACTCGTTTTTAGGCACCGATTGCGGATGCTGGGTGATGTTCGGCTACCGAAACTACACCCAGGGTATTGCTTTAGTGAAGATTGAGTTCCTGGGTAATCTTTGTATGTACCCAGGACGACATTTACCCTTTCAGCGTTATTGATATAGACTTACTTGCACCGTACTGTTGCTTCTTATTAGACACAGGGTTTGTTATGTGAGTATTGACGCTTCTAGACTTGATGCCAATATAACATGTCAACTCAAAGAACCTGTACATGTATTTTTTCACTTGGGTATCTTTTGCATTTACTGTTCAGCACTCTTTCTGTAAGCGTACTGCAGCCTATTATTCTGTCGACTCCCGAAATATCATGGTTGAAGAAACATGCCAAGTTCTATTGGTCTCTTATAGCAGATCCTGGTTTTGGTCATGACCAGTCCCGATTGAGGAACTCTCCCCAGCTCCATGCTCCCCGCGCCGGAGACTAGGAATGATCAAAATGCCATGTGTATGAGAGTATTGACGCTTCTGGACTTGATGGCAATATAACATGTCAACTCAAAGAATATGTTGTAATGTATTTTTAGGTCACCGGTGAGCTTGTGTCGTGGTGCAGCGTCCGTCGTCGTTGTCCGTTAGCAGGGCACGTTTTGTAACCGCTGGAGCTATTGGTCTGAAACTTGGTACATACATACCCCTAGGTCAGATGATATGACACCAAGTTTCGGTCCGATTCGATTCGTGGCTTGGCCTCCAGGTGGCCAAAACCAAAAACACAAAAAGTTCAATATCTCCTGAACTATGACTGGATCATCTCCAAATTTTTATCATAGGTGTATCTAATTAGGATACATAACATATATAACGGGTTTTTGATTTGACTTACTTTTCAAGGTCACAGAGGTCAAAGTTCTACCAAAGTAACGAACCTGCCACAGTTCTTCATTATTTCACCGAACGACTTCATATCTTGCATAAACGTGTATTCGAGGGGTACCTTCAAAAATACCGAGTTTCGGCCCGATCGGACATCCAATATCTATGGCCGCCAGGTGGCGTAACCTGAAAATAATACAAGTGCTGTAACTCAGGAACGGCTTGACCCAGAGTGCTCAAACTTGATATTTACCTCCCTCTAGATGACCTTTACAAGCACGTCAAATTTCGGCCTGATTAAACTTCCAATATGGCCGCCAGGTGGCGTAACCCGAAAGTCATCAAATGTGCTATAACTCAGGAACGACTTGACCCAGAGTACTCAAATGTGCTATGTGGCTCTCTCTAGATGACTTTTACGAGCATGTGAAGTTATGGCCCGATCGGACATCCAATAGGTGGCATAACCCCAAAATCATTGAAGTCCAGCAACTTGCGATTGACGGGTGAGCACATAGTCCACGGACCGTTTCATTTCAGAACTCTTTCTGTAAGCCTGCTGCAGGCTATAATACTGTCGACTCCCAAAACATCAGGGTTGAAAAAACAGGCCAAGTTGTATACTTGCTCATTTATAGCAGAAATACGTTCAAAATCGAAACCGCTTCAACACTGTTTGAGTCCTCTTCGCAAATTTGGGAACTTTGAAACGATATCTTTTATTTCGTTTTGGTAGATTTTAAGGGTTGAGGCGTAGATCAGGAAGTTAAAGCAGTAATTCATCATTGCAATGGATGTGGTGAGAGTGCCAACTGTGTAGAGCACATCGATTTCTTGTTGAGTAGGACTAGTGAAGTCACGCATGTAATCAAAATAAACCCATACGGACGTATGGGGTGCTGTACTGCCGATGTACAGGAGACAGACAAGAAGTAGGCTAATCTGACTGTTGCGGTCCTGTTTGTGGTCATGGCCAACAGTCCTGATTGAAGAACTCTCCTTAGCTGCTCGGCGGAGACCAATGATGATCAAAGTGCTAAATGTCAGAATGAGCAAACAAGGCAGGGTGTGTGGAAGAAACATGTCTAATATCTGAACGAGGCAATACATTTCGACCACAGAAAGGTATGGAGCGTAGAAAAAACAATTCATATCAGTCGAACCCACGATAAAATGAAGATTGTAGTACACCAGGATTGGAATGTTGAGTATGACAGTCAAAACAAATGTTGTAATTAATATCGAGTGTCGTCTGCTCCTGGTAAACATGAGGTGGACCTTCATCGGTCGCCAAACGCCAATGCACCTCTCGAATGAGAATAGTACAAGAATATACGAAGACATGTACGCGGCACTGCGGTATACATAATGCACGACTTTGCACAGGATCTTGGGTGCTAAGGAGAAACGGGGCTCTATGAAGAAATAGCCCCAAGATTCCTCCAAGACACCTGTCACAATCCAGGAGTAGGCTCCATAAAGAAGGGTGATGAGATCAGCGTAGGCCAGTGGTGTCAGGTACGTGACTGTCACTACATCTCGCTTCTTGCACCTCGCAAAGATAAAAATGGACAAAATATTCCCCAGTATACCGATTATTATGACGAATCCCATGACGTACTTGTTGGTAAATATGGTTATTTTACCGATGACATCCAACAGTAATAACGAATCGTGGTCTTCCACTGTATAATCGTACTTTAGAAAACTGGCTTCTTTCTCGTTCATCTTGACACACTCAGGCTTGAATAATAAAGCATAAAATCCTACCTTGGGTGTGCGAGCAAGCAACGAGATGAAATGTTGTCATAAAAGAAACCGTAGCGTGAAAAGATCCTGATGCCAGGTGAACCAATTAAAAAGCTCCATTCTCTGACCAATACCAGTCCTGCTAACCCATCAAAGAGGAACCACGTATGATTTCACTGTAAGCGGGTGCATGGAAGGGGTACTGACTCATCCAACTTCTCTGTCGCTGAGGAGAAGGCTCCAGCTTTTCTAAATCGATGGTGGGCGATAGAACTGCAGTTCATCTCATCACGCTGACTGCTTTCGTCAACATCGCCTCCACGGTCACCCAAATCACTGTAGATCAGACTTCGTTGGTAACATATGTAGTGATGACACCTATTTTGAGCATGACAAAGACGTCTATTTTCATCCCTCGTAACAATGAAGTATAGTGATATAGATAGACCCTTCCGTGAAATATAAAAAGAGCGACACGCACCTCACCATTTGCCTCTATTTCAGGCATCGGCGGTTTGTTATAAATATGAGATAATTATATCTTCAAAAGATGCACATTAATAACCTATCGTATTCAAGGACGGTCCAGTATTTTTCACTTGATGTCACGCCGAAATTCTCATCAGTTCGAGATTTGTGATTCTTTCCTGATAGGGCATACTGATTTCTGAGTGATACCATAAAGGAAGGTGATACCGTGATACCCAATATATCATGATTATGAGCATTGCCAACGCTGTTCCACTGGCTCCTTGATATTGGGGAAAGTTCAAAATTTAGGCCTCCTCGTCGTCGATGTATATGTAGTTAAAACAGCAAATTCATCATAGCATGCAATGGATGTGGTGAGCTTGCCAACTGTGTACAGCACATCTAATTCTTGTTGAGTAGGACTATTGAAATCACGATGTAGTCAAAATAGGTCCAGACGTTATGGGGGGGGGCTGTAATCCCGGTGTAGGACAAGAGGCAAACAAGAAGTATGTTCCTTCGCTGCTCGGCGTATACCAATGATGATCGAAATGCTGAGAGTTAGAACATGGAAGCACTTCCATGGTGAGAATGAGCAGACAAGGCAGGTTGTAAGCAGAAAAGCATCTTACTATTACTACTTCGACCACCGATAAGTATGGGCAATAGAACAAACCAATCAGTAGGCATATTGTCAAAACCACCAGCAATAATTTCGATTTGCTCAACTAAAGGCCTGTCTACACGATCATACATTTGTTCAAAAGACATGTACGCGGCACTGCGGTATACATAATGTACAACTTTGCACAGGATTATGGGTGCTAAGGAGAAACGGGGCTCTATGAAGTAGAAATAGCCCCACGATTCGTCCAACACACCTGTCACAATCCAATGATATGCTCCATAAAGAAGGGTGATGAGATCAGCGTAGGCCAGTGGTGTCAGGTACGTGACTGTCACTACATCTCGCTTCTTGCACCTCGCGAAGATAAAAATGGACAAAATATTCCCCAGTATACCAATCATTATGAGGAATCCCATGACGTACTTGTTGGTAAAATACGGTTATTTTACCGATCACATCCAACAGTAATGACGAATCGTGGTCTTCCACTGTATAATCGTACCTTAGAAAACTGGCTTCTTTCTCGTTCATCTTGACACTCTCAGGTTCAATAATGCATCAGATCCTCTCTAGGCCTGTGATGACGCAATGAGATGAAATGTTGCATCAGAGCAGACCTAAGAATGGATCCTGATGCCAGGGGAACTGTGCCTATGTGTTGGTCACCAATACATAGTCTGATTAAACACACAAGTTGTGTGTTCCTTGTAAATAAAAGAGGATCACTTCACCGACGGTTTTCTAAAATCGATGGCTGAGAGTAGTAGTCAATTGAGATGAAAATACGACATCGCCTCCACAGCCACCCAGTTCACTTGCACACAGTCACAGGAATGAGTGACATCTATTTTGGATACCGTACGATTTAGACCACTGTTTTGATCGTGTCAATGAATAGATACCTATATCATTGATAGATACATGTCATTGTCTGTTGAAAGCATGCATGCTAAGATACAACCTCTCAGCTTCAAGGACCTGTACGTACTGGGGTATCTAAACGGAGATTCTGGTCAATCATCCCCAAGATATTCTTTGTTCAATGTGAATGTGTCATAATGCTCAGCACTCCTTCGTGATTTCTTTATAGACACTCAGCATTCATCGTTGACATGACTGACAATGACAGCCTGGGTTCAACTATATCATTGATTGAAAAAGGAAAGTTCGAAATTTAGGCCCCGTTATAACACCGTTTTAATCTTTTTTTCGAACATTTGCGAAGTTGGAAACGATCGCTTTTATTTCATCTTGGTAGATTTTAAGGGTTGAAGCATAAATCAGAAAGTTAAAACTGTAATTCATCATAGTGATGGATGTGGTGAGCATACCAACTGTGAACATCACCTCCATTTCTTGTTGAGTATAATAACTATGAGTGAAATCACGGACGTAGATAGAATATGTCCAACTGGATATGTAGGGCGCTGTACTCCCGATGTACAAGAGACAAACTAGAAGTAGGCTAACTTGACTGTTGCGGTCCTGCTTTTGGTCAACAGTCCTGATGGAAGAACTCTCCTTAGCTGCCCGCTTGAGACCAATCATGATCAAAATGCTGAATGTCAGAATAAGCAAACAAGGCAGGGTGTGTGGAAGGAACATGTCCAGTATCTGAACGAGGCAGTACATTTCGACTATTGATAGGTATCGTGCATGGAAATAACAACCAATAGATTCAGTCAAGCCACTGACAAGATGCAAATTGTAATAGATTAAAACTGGAATGTTCAGTATGACAGTCAGAACTAATGTTGTGATTAATATCGAGTGTCGTCTGCTCCTGGTAAACATGAGGTGGACCTTCATCGGTCGCCAAACGCCAATGCACCTCTCGAATGCGAATAGTACAAGAATATACGAAGACATGTACGCGGCACTGCGGTATACATAATGCACAACTTTGCACAGGATCTTGGGTGCCAAGGAGAAACGGGGCTCCATGAAAAAATATCCCCAGGTTTCTTCCAACACACCTGTCACAATCCAGGAGTAGGCTCCATAAAGAAGGGTGATGAGATCAGCGTAGGCCAGTGGTGTCAGGTACGTGACTGTCACTACATCTCGCTTCTTGCACCTCGCGAAGATAAAAATGGACAAAATATTCCCTAGTATACCGATTATTATGACGAATCCCATGATGTACTTGTTGGTAAATGTGGTTATTTTACTGATCACGTCCAACAGTAATGACAAATGGTGAGCCTCCACTGTATAATCGTACCTTAGAAAACTGGCTTCTTTTTCGTTCATCTTGACACACTCAGGCTTGAATAATAAAGCATAAAATCCTACCTTGGGTGTGCGAGCAAGCAACTAGACGAAATGTTGTCATAAAAGAAACCGCAACGTGAAAAGATCCTGATGCCAGGTGAACCAATCAAAAAGCTCCATTCTCTGACCAATGCCAGTCCTCCTCACCCATCAAAGAGGAACCACGTATGATTTCACTGTAAGCGGGTGCATGGAAGGGGTACTGACTCATACAACTTCTCTGTTGCCGAGGAGAAGGCTCCAGCTTCTCTAAATCGATGGTGGCCGATACAATATTGCAGTTAATCTCATCCCGCTGGCTTTCAAACTTGAAATGACTGCTTTCGTCAACATCGCCTCCACGGTCACCCAAATCACTGTAGATCAGACTTCGTTGGTAACATTAATGTACTGAGTGGTAGTGGTAGCAAAATGTATCTATTTTGAGCATGACAAAGACGCCTATTTTCATCGTAACAATGAAGTATAGTGATAAAGATAGACCCTTCTGTAAAATATAAAAAGAGCGACACGCACCTCACCATCTGCCTCTATTTCAGGCATCGGCGGTTTGTTATAAATATGAGATAATTATATCTTCAAAAGACGCACATAAATAACTTATCGTATTCAAGGAAGGTCCTGTATTTTTCACTTGCATTTTTCACGCCGAAATTCTCATATGAGCATTGTCAACACTGTTCCACTGGCTCCTTGATATTGGGGAAAGTTCAAAATTTACGCCTCCTCTTATCGATGTAGTTAAAACACCAAATTCGTCATTGCAATGGATGTGGTGAGCGTGCCAACTGTGTGATACACATCTATTTCTTGTCGAGTAGACTATTAAAATCACGCATGTAGTCAAAATAGGTCCAGACGTTATGGAGGGGGGGGGGCTGTAATCCCGATGTATAATACAAGAGGCAAACAAGAAGTATGTTGCTCGGCGTAGACCAATGATGATCAAAATGCTGAAGGTTAGAACATGGAAGTAATTCCATGGTGAGAATGAGCAGACAAGGCAGGTTGTAAGCAGAAAAAGCTTCTTACTATTTCGACCATCGATAGGTAGTATGGGCAATAGAACAAACCAAACAGTAGTCATATTGTCAAAACCACCAATAATTACGATTCGCTGAACTTACAGTACATATCACGGAATGTATGTTCAAATGTACGTAATGGAGCGTACAACGAATCCTTCACAGTCATACTGTTCACCATTCTTTCATGATTACTTTGATTCGCCTTTTGTTCTTCCTTTCAACATCTTCCTTTCAACATCTTTTGTTCTTCCTTTCAACATCTTCCTTTCAACATCTGGCAGGATTCCATTGATTCACTGATTGAAGAAGGGAAGCTCCAGCTGGAATATAGGCTTTATACAGACTACAATGGTTTAATCCTTATTTGCAAACTTGGAAACGATATCTCTTATTTCGTTTTGGTAGATTTTAAGGGTTGAGGCGTAGATCAGGAAGTTAAAGCAGTAATTCATCATTGCAATGGACGTGGTCAGAGTGCCAACTGTGTAGAGCACATCGATTTCTTGTTGGGTAGGACTAGTGAAATCAAGCATGAAGTCAAAATAGATCCAAACGAACGAGTGGGGTGCTGTACTGCCGATGTACAAGAGACAAACAAGAAGTAGGCTAATCTGACTGTTGCGGTCCCGCTTTTGGTCATGGCTAACTGTCCTGATTGAAGAACTCTCCTTTGCTGCCCGCTTGAGACCAATTATGATCAAAATGCTAAATAAAAGAATGAGCAAACAAGGCAGGACGTATGGAAGGAACATGTCCAGTATCTGAATGAGGCAATACATTTCGACCACAGGAAGGTATGGAGCGTAGAAAAAACAATTTATATCAGTCGAACCAACGATAAGATGTAGATTGTAATACACCAAGATTGGAATGTTGAGTATGGCAGTCAAAACGAATGTGGAAAGGATCATAATGAAGAAATATATTTCAACCACCAATACTAGGCAATATACGATCGGTGTAAAGTGCAGGTTGCACAGGTTAAGGCCCTATTACATATAGACGTATACGGTATACGAAAACGCCGGTTAACAATGGCTTCATGGTCGTGAATCCATTTGAAGACTTTGTTAAAGCCGCACAGTATGCACAGCTAAATCACTTCCAATTCGGCCGAATTTTTTTAGTGCAACCTCGTTTACAGGCGTGCGTAATGTATAGAACCATAGAACCACACATTAACATTATCCTGTATCGAGGTTCGGGGAATCACCTTAGGGAATCCCCAATGCTGCGTGTAGTCTCTCGCAGCCAGCCGTTTCGTTCCACAGTACTGCAATACGGATTCCCAGATTCGAAACAGCGGCTGGGTGACCGAGACTATGCTCGCCGATTATAACCCACCTGTCTATACTGTGCGGCTTTTTTAACCGGCGTTTTCGTATGGTAAGGCTTCCTTTATATAGAAGTATGCGGTATATGAAAACGCCGGTTAACAATGGCTTCACGGTCGTGAATCCGGTCAGTGCTAGTGTCCAATGGTGAAGTAGAATGTACAGGAAATACTGAACAAACCAATCAGTATTGTCAAACCACTATAAAGCTACGTTTAGCTGACACGCGGAATGCAGATTGCGGAACGTGGAAGCGGAAAATGCAATGCATTTTCGCATACAACATATCGCTTCCGCCGGGGATTCTGCATCCCTATGTGACGCATTCCAGATGTCTGGTAAACGCGCAGCTCAAGATCTAAGTTGTTTCGTGATCACGTAGGCTAAATTGCTTTGTATTCTCCTTCCCCACATTTGATTGAAGGGAAACTGTCGAACTGGAATGTAGGCCTCACTGACTTCAATGTTTAAATCCATTTCGAAAACTTGCAAACTTGGAAGTGATCGCTTTTATTTCATCTTGGTAGATTTTAAGGGTTGAGGCATAAATCAGAAAGTTAAAACTGTAATTCATCATAGCAATGGCCGTGGTGAACGTACCAACTATGTACAGCACATCCATTTCTTGTTGAGTATGACGAGTGAAGTCACGCACGTAGCTAAAATATGACCAGCTGCAGATATCGGGCGTTGTACTGCCGATGTACAAGAGACAAACAAAAAGTAGGCTAATCTGACTGTTGCGGTCCTGTTTCTGGTCATGGCTAACTGTCCTGATTGAAGAACTCTCCTTAGCTGCTCGGCGGAGACCAATGATGATCAAAGTGCTAAATGTCAGAATGAACAAGCAAGGCAAGGTGTGTGGCAGAAAGAACACCATTATGTTAATGAGGAAATACATTTCTACCACTGAAAGGTGTGGTGCATAGAAAAAACAATTTAAAACAATATTGTTGACACTACTACGATGTACTTGTACATATAGGTTATAATACACCAAAACAGGTGTGGTGAGTATGCTAAGTAAAATACATGTTGAGATTATAATCGAGTGTCGTCTACTTCTGGTAAACATGATTTGGACCTTCAACGGTCGCCAAACGCCAATACACCTCTCAAATGAAAAGAGTACAAGAATATATGATGAGATACAGGCAGAGACCCTGTATACATAATTAACAACTTTGCACAGGATCTTGGGTGCTAAGGAGAAACGGGGTTCTATGAAAAAATAGCCCCAAGATTCTTCCAACACACCTGTCACAATCCAGGAGTAGGCTCCATAAAGAAGGGTGATGAGATCAGCGTAGGCCAGTGGTGTCAGGTACGTGACTGTCACTACATCTCGCTTCTTGCACCTCGCGAAGATAAAAATGGATAAAATATTCCCAAATATACCGATTATTATGACGAATCCCATGACGTACTTGTTGGTAAATGTGGTTATTTTACCGATCACATCCAACAGTAATGACGAATCGTGGTCTTCCACTGTATAATCGTACCTTAGAAAACTGGCTTCTATCTCGTTCATCTTGACACACTCAGGTTCAATAATGCATCAGATCCTCTCTAGGCTTGTGACGAAGCAATGAGATGAAATGTTGCATCACAACAGACTGAGAATGGATCCTGATGCCAGGTGAACTGTGCAAAATAAAAGATGGCACGAGTGTGTTTATCTCTTCACCAATACAGACAGCAACTTGTCAGTTCTTTATAAGGAGGATCACGGTTTTCTTTCAGTGGCTGTCGAAAGAACGGTAGTCAATCCAATCTTTCGATGAAAACACATCGCCTCCACGGTCGGTTCAACTGCACACAATCACTAAGGAATGAATGACATCTATTTTGGGGCATCGATGACAAATACGTCTCTTTCATGCGAGTCAGCGAAGTAAAACTATTGATATATAGACTTAGTGAAAAATCAAAACAACATGCAACATTACTTTGGCTTTTTCAGGCAGGGGGTTTCGTTTAGTGCGTGGATGAAGAGAAGCGATGTAACCTGTGCTGATGGGAAGGTTGGCATGTCTGCTAAGTCTGTGAGGTCACCATTGTCTGTGTGTTACCAGTAGTTAAGGCTGATTGAATAACAGCCCTGGCACCTAAAATATGCCAGGACTGACACCAAGCAGAATTCCCTTGGCTCATTCATAGTAGGGAAAGTTCGAAATTCACGCCGCACCAATCAACACCGGTGATCTGTTTTCACCCCGAGGCCCATCAGGGTCTTCGGGGTATTGTCATCACGCTGGCGTCTGTCTGTCTGGCGTCGTCGTCGGCGTCGGCGTCACGCAAAAACGACGTGAACGCTCTAACTTGAGAATGGTTCGGAATTTTCATCTCAAATTTGGTATGGTGATACCTCATGACATGACGCTTCTCGCTATTGAAAATCGGCCAGATCTGATTCCTACTTTGGCCACCAGGGGGCACATAGTGAAAACACAAAATTTGCGATTACTCCTAAACTGGTCATCGAAACTTCATGAAATTTTTATGGTGGGTGTATCCAGTCAGGGTACACAACCTATCAGACGGGTTTTTGATTCGACCTACATTTAAAGGTCGCAGAGGTCAAAAGCTGAAATCTGATTGGTCAACGACGTGAACGCTCTAACTTGACAATGCTGTGGAATTTTCGTCTCACATTTTGTATGTTGATACCTCATGACATGACGCTTCTCGCTATTGAAAATCGACCGGATCGGATTCCTACTTTGGCCACCAGGGGGCACGTAGTGAAATGACAAAATTTGAGATTACTCCTAAACTGGTCATCGAAACTTCATGAAATTTTTATGGTGCGTGTATCCAGCCAGGGTACACAACATATCAGACGGGTTTTTGATTCGACCTACATTTCAAGGTAACAGAGGCCGAGGGGTTATGCCCGCAACAGCGTGGCTATTTTTATCTTTTTTCGAAAAGTTGTAAATGAATTTTGGAAAAGACAGCACATAATTCATTTTGATAGATCTTAAGAGTTGAGGCATAAATCAGAAAGTTAAAACTATAATTCATCATAGCAATGGATGTGGTGAGCGTCCCAACTGTGTACAACACATCCATTTCTTGTTGAGTATGACTAGTAAAATCACGCATGTAGTTAAAGTATGACCAAATGGATATATGAGGCGCTGTACTGCCGATGTACAGGAGACAAACAAAAAGTAGGCTAATCTGACTGTTGCGGTCCCGCTTTTGGGCATGGCTAACTGTCCTGATTGAAGAACTCTCCTTAGCTGCTCGGCGGAGACCAATGATGATCAAAGTGCTCAGTGTCAGGATGATCAAGCAAGGCAAGATGTGGGGAAGAAAGAACTCCATTATCTTAATGAGGAAATACATTTCTACCACTGAAAGGTGTGGTGCATAGAAAAAACAATCAATATTATTGAGACCACTGACAAGATCTACTTGGACATACAAGTTGTAATACACCAAAACAGGCGAGGACAGTATGCTAAGCAAAACAAATGTTGTGATTATGGTCCGGTGTCGTCTGCTCCTGGTAAACATGATTTGGACTCTCAACGGTCGCCAAACGCCAACGCACCTCTCAAATGAAAACAGTACAAGAATATATGACGAGATACAGGCAGAGACCCTGTATACATAATGTACAACTTTGCACAGGATCTTGGGCGCCAAGGAGAAACGGGGCTCTATGAAGAAATAGCCCCAAGATTCTTCCAACACACCTGTCACAATCCAGGAGTAGGCTCCATAAAGAAGGGTGATGAGATCAGCGAAGGCCAGTGGTGTCAGGTACGTGACTGTCACTACATCTCGCTTCTTGCACCTTGCGAAGATAAAAATGGACAAAATATTCCCCGATATACCGATTATTATGACGAATCCCATGACGTACTTGTTGGTAAATGTGGTTATTTTACCGATCACGTCCAACAGTAATGACGAATCGTGGTCTTCCACTGTATAATCGTATCTTAGAAAACTGGCTTCTTTCTCGTTCATTTTGACACACTCGGGTTCAATAATGCATCAGATCCTCTCTAGGCTTATGACGAAGCAATGAGATGAAATGTTGTATCAGAAAGACCTAAGAATGGATCGTGATGCCAGGTGAACTGTGCCTAATAAACTTTGGTACGTGTGACTCTGTTGATCTGTTCACCAATACAGACACTGAACACACACAAGTTGTCTGTTCCATATAAAGAGGATCACGGTTTGCTAAATCGATGCCCAACGGTAGTCAATCCAGCCTTTCGATGAAAACACATCGCCTCCACAGCCACCCAGTTCCAGGAATGGGTGACATCTATTTTGGGGTGCATTTGCCTCTATTTCAGGCATTGGTGGTTTGTTATAATTAAGAGAGAATATTGTATCTTCAAAAGATGCACATAAATAACTAATTTTTTTTCAAGGACTTGTAAAATGTGTTTTCCACCTGAATGTCAAGCCGAGATTCTGATCAGTTAGCACTCTTTTGTGATTGGGCATACTGATTTCTGAGTGATACCCAACATATCATGATATGATGATATCAGCACTGGCAACACTGTTAGATAATTTGAAGCTTCATAACTCTTTTGGATCTTAAGCTTATACGACGGGGTGGAGTCCACGACAGACTACTGTCCACCTGCGGGGTCTTTTACTTGCCTTGGCATAGACACTCAGGTACAAGGTACCACGGCTTTGAGTCTCATCCGACAGACTCTAATTGGTTCACAGCTTTTCACATACTTGTCCTGGCCGGGGATCGAACCCACGCACTGAGCCTGTTAGGATTGAAAGTCAAGCGTGTTAGACCGCTCGACCACCAGGCCAAGACACTGGTTGATTGACATTTTTGCCTCGTCGTCATAAGTAGTTCATCACAGCAATTGATTTGGTGAACCTGACTTTTGTGGTGGCCAACAGCCCTGATTGAAGAACTCTCCTTCAGTAGCAGCCAATGATGATCAATGTATGTTTCGATGTAGGCAGTGGCGCGTACAACGAATGTCTCACACTGCTCAACACTCTTTCGTGGTTACTTTTGTTCCTCAACCCAAAATCTGGCAGGGTTCCACTGATTGAATTGAAGGGAAACTTCGGACTGGAATGTGAGCCTCACTAACTACAATGTTTAAATCCCTTTCGAAAATTTGCAAACTTGGAAGTGATCGCTTTTATTTCATCTTGGTAGATCTTAAGAGTTGAGGCATAAATAAGAAAGTTAAAACTGTAATTCATCATAGCAATGGCCGTTGTGAACGTACCAACTGTGTACAGCACATCTATTTCTTGTTGAGTAGGACTAGTGAAATCACCGACGTAGGTAAAGTATGACCAAATGGATATATAGGGAGCTGTACTGCCCATGTACAGGAGACAAACAAAAAGTAGGCTAATTTGACTGTTGCGGTCCCGTTTTTGGTCCTGACTGACAGTCCTGATTGAAGAACTCTCCTTAGCTGCCCGGCGGAGACCAACGATGATCAAAATGCTGAAGGTCAGAAGGAGTAAACAAGGCAGGGTGTGTGGAAGAAAGAACATCATTATGTTAATAAGGAAATACATTTCTACCATTGAAAGGTGCGGTGCATCGAAAAAACAATTTAAAACAATACCGTTGACATCACCACGATGTACTTGTACATATAGTTTGTAATACACCAAAACAGGTGTGGTGAGTATGCTAAGCAAAATACATGTTGAGATTATAATCGAGTGTCGTCTGCTCCTGGTAAACATGATTTGGACCCTCAACGGTCGCCAAACACCAATACACCTCTCGAATGAAAAGAATACAAGAATATATGATGAGATACAGGCAGAGACCCTGTGTACATAATTAACAACTTTGCACAGGATCTTGGGTGCCAAGGAGAAACGGGGCTCTATGAAGAAATAGCCCCAGGTTTCTTCCAACACACCTGTCACAATCCAGGAGTAGGCTCCATAAAGAAGGGTGATGAGATCAGCGTAGGCCAGTGGTGTCAGGTACGTGACTGTCACTACATCTCGCTTCTTGCACCTCGCGAAGATAAAAATGGACAAAATATTCCCAAATATACCGATTATTATGACGAATCCCATGACGTACTTGTTGGTAAATGTGGTTATTTTACCGATCACATCCAACAGTAATGACGAATCGTGGTCTTCCACTGTATAATCGTACCTTAGAAAACTGGCTTCTTTCTCGTTCATCTTGACACACTCAGGTTCAATAATGCATCAGATCCTCTCTAGGCTTGTGACGAAGCAATGAGATGATATGTTGCATCAGAACAGACTAAGAATCGATCCTGATGCCAGGTGAACTGTGCAAAATAAAAGGAGGTACGTGTGTGTTTATGTGTTCACCAATACAGACACAGCATAATGTACCCAACTTGCCTGTCCTTTATAAGGATGATCCAGGTTTTCGAAATCGATGGCTGACGGAACGACGGTAGTCAATCCAGCCTTTCGATGAAAACACATCGCCACCACGACACTTCACTTGCACACAGTCACAGGAAAGGGTGATACCTATTTTGGGTACCTTACGACTAAGACGACTATTTTGATCGTGTCAGTTAATAGATTTATTGATAGATTTCCTGTAAATATCAAAACAACTTATGGTACAGCCGCTGGCTTCTATTTGAGGCATTCCATCGATGGTATTGTCTGTTCAAAACATGCCTATTATTACCAAAAATTAATATGCGAGCAACTTATGAATTTTTGCCTTATGTATTTTTGACTTATGAATTTAAGATACAACCTGTCAGCTCCAAGGACCTGTAATGTACTAGGGTACCTAAACCTAGATTGGTCAATCATCGCCAAAATATTCTTTGTTCAATATGAATGTGTCATACTGCTTAACAATCCTCCGTGATTACTTTAGGCACTCTTTCAGGCTCCCAACATTATTTGCCGTGGTTACACTACATAAAAATACCCGTGTTTTTCCAGACCCGTGTCAAACCCTTGTGTACGAAAATCCCGGCGAGAGGTCACTACACTGCAGTTAAGTAGCCCGGCGACAGTTGCGCTACAAACATTGACTCTTCGGTCATTTCTGAATTGGCACACATTGCTGGAGGCGCGAAAACAACGTCATTTAATGGCTGCGCCATCTGTCGCCGTGCGAAGAACTAACGAACACACGGGGATTGCCGTGTCTCAAAAACCCGCGTTTTTCAGACACGGGTTTCTTGGAGCCCGGCAATTCATAGGTGTGACCGCAAAAAATCCGGAGATTTTATGTAGTGTAACCACGGCTACTATCGTTGACATGATTGACACTGACAGCCTGGGTTCAACTATGTCATTGATTGAAAAGGAAAGTTCGAAATTTAGGCCCCAAAGACACTGTTTTTAATCTTTTTTCGAACATTTGCAATCTTGGAAACGATTGCTTCTATTTCATTTCGGTAGATTCTAAGGGTTGAGGCATAAATCAGAAAGTTAAAACTGTAATTCATCATAACAACTGATGTGGTGAGCGTACCAACCGTGAAGAGCACATCAATTTCTTGTGGGGTTTGACTTCCGAAATCACGCATGTAGTCAAAATAGGTCAAGATGGATATATGGGGAGCTGTACAGCCGATGTATAAGAGACAGACAAGCAGTAGGCTAATCTGACTGTTGCGGTCCTGCTTTTGGGCATGGCTAACAGTCCTGATTGAAGAACTTTCCTTTGCAGCCCGCTTGAGACCAATTATGATCAAAATGCTGAATGTCAGAATAAGCAAACAAGGCAGGGTGTAAGGAAGGAATATATCCAGTATCTGAACGAGGCAGTACATTTCGACCATCGATAGGTACGGTGCATGGTAATAACAACCCGTATCATTCAAGCCACTGACAAGATGTAAATTGTAATAGACTAAAATTGGAATGTTCAGTATGACAGTCAAAACCAAAGTTGTGATTATTGTCGTGTCTCGTCTTTTCCTGGTAAACACGAGGTGGACCTTCAACGGTCGCCAAACGCCAAAACACCTCTCGAATGAGATTAGTACAAGAATATACGAAGACATGTACGAGGCACTGCGGTATACATAATGCACTACCTTGCACAGGATCTTGGGTGCCAAGGAAAAACGGGGCTCTATGAAGAAATAACCCCAGCCTTCTTCCAACACACCTGTCACAATCCAGGAGTAGGCTCCATAAAGAAGGGTGATGAGATCAGCGTAGGCCAGTGGTGTCAGGTACGTGACTGTCACGACGTCTCGCTTCTTGCACCTCGCGAAGATAAAAATGGACAGAAGATTCCCGGCAATACCAATTATTATGACGAATCCCATGACGTACTTGTTGGTAAATGTGGTTATTTTACCGATCACATCCAACAGTAATGACGAATCGTGGTCTACCACTGTATAATCGTACCTTAGAAAACTGGCTTCTTTCTCGTTCATCTTGACACACTCAGGTTCAATAATGCATCAGATCCTCTCTAGGCTTGTGACGAAGCAATGAGATGAAATGTTGCATCAGAACAGACTAAGAATGGATCCTGATACCAGGTGAACTGTGCAAAATAAAAGGAGGTACGTGTGTGTTCATCTCTTCACCAATAGAGACACTGTACATGTACCCAACTTGCCTATCCTTTATAAAGATGATCCAGGTTTTCGAAATCGACGGCTGACAGAACGGCGGTTAGTCAATCCAGCCTTTCGATGAAAACACATCGCCACCACGACACTTCACTTGCACACAGTCACAGGAATGGGTGACATCTATTTTGGGTGCCTTACGACTAAGACGACTATTTTGATTGTGTGAGTAAATAGAGGATTTATTGATAGATTTTCAGTAAATATCAAATAAACAACTTACTTGAAGCATTCCATCGATGGTATTGTCTGTTCAAAACTTGCCTATTAGCAAAAATTAATACGCGAGCGACTTATGAATTTTTGCCTCATGAATTTTTGACTTATGAATTTAAGATACAACTTGTCAGCTTCAAGGACCTGTAATGTACTAGGGTATCTGAACGTAGATTGGTCAATCATCGCCAAAATATTCTTTGTTCAATAATAATATGAATGTGTCATACTGCTTAACAAATTGAATCCTCCGCGACAGGCTCCCAACATTATTTTCGTTGACATGATTGACACTGACAGCCTGGGTTCAACTATATCATTGATTGAAAAGGGAAGTTCGAAATTTAGGCCCCAAAGACACTGTTTTTAATGTTTTTTCGAACATTTGCAATCTTGGAAACGATTGCTTCTATTTCATTTCGGTAGATTTTAAGGGTTGAGGCATAAATCAGAAAGTTAAAACTGTAATTCATCATAACAACTGATGCGGTGAGCGTACCAACCGTGAAGAGTACATAAATTTCTTCTGGGGTTTTATCACGCATGTAGTCAAAATAGGTCAAGATGGATATATGGGGAGCTGTACAGCCGATGTATAAGAGACAGACAAGCAGTAGGCTAATCTGACTGTTGCGGTCCCGCTTTTGGTCATGGCTAACAGTCCTGATGGAAGAACTCTCCTTTGCTGCCCGCTTCAGACCAATTATGATCAAAATGCTGAATGTCAGAATAAGCAAACAAGGCAGGGTGTATGGAAGGAACATGTCCAGTATCTGAACGAGGCAGTACATTTCGACCATCGATAGGTATGGTGCATTGAAATAACAACCCGTATCATTCAAGCCACTGACAAGATGTAAATTGTAATAGACTAAAATTGGAATGTTCAGTATGACAATCACAACCAAAGTTGTGATTATTGTCGTGTCTCGTCTTTTCCTGGTAAACACGAGGTGGACCTTCATCGGTCGCCAAACGCCAATGCATCTCTCGAATGAGAATAGTACAAGAATATACGAAGACATGTACGAGGCACTGCGGTATACATAATGCACGACTTTGCACAGGATCTTGGGTGCCAAGGAGAAACGGGGCTCCATGAAGAAATAGCCCCAAGATTCTTCCAACACACCTGTCACAATCCAGGAGTAGGCTCCATAAAGAAGGGTGATGAGATCAGCGTAGGCCAGTGGCGTCAGATACGTGACTGTCACTACATCTCGCTTCTTGCACCTCGCGAAGATAAAAATGGACAAAATATTCCCAAATATACCGATTATTATGACGAATCCCATGACGTACTTGTTGGTAAAAATGGTTATTTTACCGATCACGTCCAACAGTAATGACGAATCGTGGTCTTCCACTGTATAATCGTACCTTAGAAAACTGGCTTCTTTCTCGTTCATCTTGACTCACTAAGGTTGAATGACAAGCGTTATGTCCTCTCCGGAGTGTGCGATCAGTAAATATGAGCACCGAGATGAAATGTTGGTGATCCGAACAAACGTACCAAAGAATCGATCCTGGTGACAGGTGGATAAATGTACAAGGGAAGTACATCTACCGTACGTGTTGATTCGTTCACCATGCTATTCCATCTTGCCGACCACTGGCAAAAATGCAGTAACATGCCCTATTTCCTAGTTGCAGTATGTATGTAACACTAACATGTAAATGATATTGCAAATCACTTAAGTTATCTCAGTATGAGAAGAAGGCGCAAGCTTTTCTAAATCGATGGTAGTCTATCTCGTATCTATGCAGGCTTTCGAAGTGGAGGACAGTCGCATCGCTTCCGCGATGATACTGTTTATTTTATTACACTGTAACAGGAAGTGACATCTATTTTGCCCATGACAAAGACGTCTATTCTAATCATGTCAACTGAGTTATATGAAAAATCAAAAAAACTTGCACCATATTATATCCTTTGCTTGTACATGTATTTCGAGCACGGCGGTCTGTTTTATGAGAGAATTGTCAACTGTGTTGTTGTACCTTAGAAAATAAACTGGCTTCTTTCTCGTTCATCTTGACTCACTGAGGTTGAAAAATACAGCATTAGGTCCCCTCTCCTCTGGGGTGTGCGATGAAGCAACAAAGTGAAAAATATGGTTACCTGATGCCATGCACATGTACATGTAAATGTACGTGTTTATCTGTTCACCAATGCAGTTCCATCTTGCCGGCCAAATAGAGCAACACTTTTGTTTCTAGTGTGACATTGAAGCCTGCAGTACATGCGACGACAGGTTGAGATTTTTGGCGCCAGAGATGAAAATCTCACCTTGTGTCACATACCTGCACACAAGGAGATGATTGGGCATACTCGGCGACGACAGGAGGTCTTTGTAGCCAACTATCGCGTATATTTAACCCTTATGATATCTTAACCGTCACGTTCCAAGCTGAGGTCCAGTACTCATCCGTTCCTACAGACGTACATGTGCGTTTAAGGTCTATTCTGGTACCGTTGCAGCTGCTTTGGCAATAGATGGTTCTGCTAAGCAACTGAAACAACGACAAAAGAAATGGCGGCGGCATCAGCCAAGGACAAAAGATTAGGCTTATAGCTTGGCCGACGCACAGTGCCGGAGAATATGAATGAAGTCATGGACTACCTCTCGATTTGGTCGCACATGCGCCACGACAGCCAGCGCTGATTGGTCAATCGAAGAAACTCACTTCTTGTCTCTGTCGAAAAACCCCGCACACGCTGAGACTGGCAAAGACAGGCGGAGATGAATATCAAACATCAGTCTCCAGCGATACACTTTGACGCCGTACCTCCACACGTCGGGACTTAGGGAGATTTCTGTCTCCAGCTTCTAGCACACGCTGGGACAAGGGGAGATTTCGGTCTCCGAGATAGGACAGAAATCTTCACTTGTCGCAATGTGTGCTGTAGGCCTGAGAAGTGACACTGGCCTGAAAGTACCTCTTGGTCTTTTGTATTATTTTTTCTTTACAACTACCGTGGCGTGGGGGTGTTTTCCAAAGTCTAAATCGAAACTAGGCCCCATTGACTTGACTCTATTTTAATCCTTTCCGATAATTTGCTAACTTGGAAAAGATGGCTTTTAGTTCAGTTTGGTAGATTTTAAGAGTTGAGGCATAAATCAAAAAGTTAAAACTGTAATTCATCATAGCAATGGACATGGTGAGCATACCAACTGTGAACAAGACATTCAATTCTTGTTGAGTGTGACTAGTGAAATCACGCATGTAGTTATAATAAACCCAAATTGACACGTGGGGTGCTGTACTGCAGATGTACAAGAGACAAACAAAAAGTAGGCTAATCTGACTGTTACGGTCCTGCTTTTGGCCAACAGTCCTGATTGAAGAACTCTCCTTTGCTGCCCGCTTGAGACCAATGATGATCAAAATGCTAAATGAAAGAATGAGCAAGCAAGGCAGGACGTATGGAAGGAACATGTCTAGTATCTGAATGAGGCAATACATTTCGACCACAGAAAGGTATGGAGCATAGTAAAAACAATTTACATCAGACACACCGCTGATAAAATGTAAATTGAAATACACTAATATTGGAATGTTGAGTATGAAGGTCAAAACGAATGTTGTGATTAATGTCGAGCGTCGTCTGCTCCTGGTAAACATGATTTGGACCTTCATCGGTCGCCAAACGCCAATACACCTCTCGAATGAGAAGAGTAAAAGAATGTACGAAGACAAGTACGCGGCACTGCGGTATACATAATGTACAACTTTGCACAGGACCTTGGGTGCCAAGGAGAAACGAGGCTCCATGAAGAAATAGCCCCAAGATTCTTCCAACACACCTGTCACAATCCAGGAGTAGGCTCCATAAAGAAGGGTGATGAGATCAGCGTAGGCCAGTGGTGTCAGATACGTGACTGTCACTACATCTCGCTTCTTGCACCTCGCGAAGATAAAAATGGACAAAATATTTCCAAATATACCGATTATTATGACGAATCCCATGACGTACTTGTTGGTAAATGTGGTTATTTTACCGATCACGTCCAACAGTGACGATGAATCGTGGTCTTCCACTGTATTGTTGTATCTTACTAACCAGACTTCGTCGTTCTCGTTCATCTTGACACACTCAGGTTGAACAGTAAATCATAGATCTCACCAGCCAATTGGCAACAAACGTTGGATATCGATTTAGGCTCTAAGTAGAAGGGGACGAAACACTCGACTTTATTGCTTATGAGAAGGTTCCAGCTGCCGTCATCAACATCACCTCCAGAGCCATCCAAATCACTATCACACTACATGTAGTGATGACATCTATTTTGAGGATGACAAAGGCGTCTATTTTGATCGTAACAATGAAATAAAGTTATCATGAAATGTAAAAATAACCTTAAACCTACACCATGTCCTTGACTTCTATTTCAGGCAAGGCTTTGTTTTGTGGGAGTGTTGTCTCTTCAAATGGTTTACAAAACTTGCCTGCTCACAAAATCTTTTGCAGAAGTTACCGATTCCGCGTGGCTAGGCCCTATGCTCGACTTTCAAAGTAGCCAATAGCTGAAATTGGATTTTCTGTGCTTGAAGCATTGAGAAAAGTATGACTTAATAAAAGGCGGCTGAAGTCCAACCCGAGCATACGGCCCTAAAGCTGTGTTTACCTGACATCCGAGATGCGATATCCGAGACGCGACAGCGATATATGTGATGTCCGAAATGCGGTTAAAAAGCGTGTGTTCCATTTACCTATCTGCGAATTAGGTTGCGATATTCTAGCAGAAAACAAAAGAACGCCCTGGCTGCTGTACCACGTGACCTTATATATCGCATCCGATATTTATCTCGATCGCTACATGGACCGAATGCTTTTATCGGATGGGATAACGGATAACGCGTGCAGATAAACATGTATTGGAAAATGGCTTGGAATGATCAGACTGCGATTTCGCCTATCGTTACGTCGTATCGCATATCGCACAACGGATGTCAGCAATTATCGCCAAATACTGACCACACAAAGAATACGTCACATGTGTGACACGGCCTGGCACTCTTTTATGGCTACTGATTTCTGACACCCAATACATCGGCATTGGTAACAGATGTTCCTCTGGCTTTTTTGTGATAGCAGGGAAAGTTGGGAATTTGGGCCTTTTGTAAATAGGATCTGGGTGCTGAAGGAAAAATGGGGCTCTATGACGAAATAGCCCCTAAGATTCTTCCAACAACCTGTCACAATCCACGAGTAGGTAGCGTAGGCCAGTGGTGTCAGGTACGTGACTGTCACTACATCTCGCATCTCGCACCTTGCGAAGATAAAAATGGATAAAATATTCCACAACATCCCAATTATTATGACGAATGAAGTAATCCGGCAGTCTTCGTGATCGATGAACTTTCATGAAAAATCAGAAGACCATGACCATACGATTGGCGTCTGTTTCTGGCATCAGACTAGAGGGGTGGGGTGCTATTACATGAAGTTGAAAATTATGGGCCGTATTCTAGAAGTTTCCTTAACTCTAAGGTTTACCTTTAGCTATTGTTTGCAGGGCAAAATACAAAAGGTTAAAGTGGACCTTACAGTCAAGGAGGCTTCTAGAATACAGGCTTTATCTTTAAACGATGCCGACATGATCGACGGACCTTTAGGCAAGATATGCATTTTACTTTGGTACTTACGCCGCCTACGCTTCCAATTCGAAAGTTAGGCCCCTTCAACACTCGATTTGGCGATTTCTGCCAATCCTTTTCGAATATTTTCAAACTTGGAACAGATAACTTTTATTTCATCTTGGTAGATTTTAAGAGTTGAAGCATAAATCAGAAAGTTAAAACTGTAGTTCATCATAGCAATGGATGTAGTGAGGGTGGTGACTGTGTTCAACACATTCATTTCTTGCTGGGTGTAACTTGTGAAATATTGCACGTAGTCAAAATAAATCCAGACTGATATATTGGGAGCTGTACTGCCGATGTATAAAAGGCAAACAAGAAGTAGGCTTATGTGATTGTTCCTCTCCTCCTTTCTGTCGTGGCCTACAGCCCTGATTAAAGAACTCTCCTTGGCAGCCCGCCGGAGACCAACTACGATGAAAATGCTGAACGTCAGAATGAGCAAACAGGGGAGGGTGTGTGGAAGGAAGAATTCAAGTATCTGAACAAGGCAGTACATTTCGACAAGCGACATGTATGGGGCATAGAAATAACAAACAGTAGCATCCAAACCACTAATAAGATGTATATTGTAATACACCAAGATTGGAATGTTAAGTATGACAGTCAGAACGAATGTTGTGATTAAAAGCGAGTGTCGTCTGCTCCTTGTAAATATGAGGTGGACCTTCATCGGTCGCCAAACGCCAAAGCACCTCTCAAACGAAAAAAGTACAAGAATATACGAAGACAGGTACGCCGCGGAGCGACATACATAGTATACAGCTTTGCACAGTATCTGTGGAACCAAAGAGAAACGGGCCTCTATGAAGAAATAGCCCCAAGATTCTTCTAACACACCTGTCACAATCCAATGATATGCTCCATAAAGAAGGGTGATGAGATCAGCGAAGGCCAGTGGTGTTAGGTACGTGACTGTCACTACATCTCGCTTCTTGCACCTCGCGAAGATAAAAATGGACAAAATATTTCCAAATATACCGATTATTATGACGAATCCCATGACGTACTTGTTGGTAATTGTGGTTATTTTACCGATCACATCCAACAGTAGTGACGAATCGTAGCCTTCCACTGTATAATCGTACCTTAGAAAACTGGCTTTTTTCTCGTTCATCTTGACACACTCAGGGTGAACAATTAAGCATAAGATTCTGCCTGGGGTGTACGATCAAGCATCGATATTAGGCCTAATTTCTAAGCAACTCTCGTCGATCCAGGCTTTTGGAGGAGATAACCGTCGTCACATTCACGCAGTGGTAGTGATGACATCTATTTTGATCATGATAAATACGGCTGTTTTGCTCGAGTCGATGAAGTGACTTTTTAATAGATTAACTTCGGTGAAAAATAGAAACAACATGCTTCATACCGTTGGCTTCTATTTTCGACAGATATTTGTTACACGAGATTTTCGACAGATATTTGTTACACGAGAGGTACCGCAAAAAGATGTCTGCAACGCCCGTATTTTAGAATGCTGTTCAACGTTAAGTAGTTCCTTAAGGCTATTGTTCTTAAGAGCAGAACAATAGCCTTGAGGATCTCCTTGAGCAGCATTCCTAATATGCAGCATGTTTAACCAGTGCTGCCATGAGTAGGCCTACGCCATCTTCGATGATCGAAGGCCGATCTGCTCACCACTACGTTACATCGCACATCACCCTTCGAGAAATAGACTAGTCGGGGGTGTATCTTGGCACGATGCCAACTTTATATTGGGTCTTCGGCTACCACTATTTGTACCACGATTCAAATTTTACAACACCGATTCTGATTGGCCTCTTCTTCTCGAGGCGGCAGATACGCCGCGGACCGGTCAGTTTCTCGAAGGGTGATGTGCGATGTAACGCAGTGGAGAGCAGATCGGCCTTCGATTATCGAAGATGGCCTACGCCAAAATCAAAGATTTGAGGTACCATATACCTAATTCTTCTGACAGTACCCTTCAAGTCAAGTTGAAAGAAGGAGATAATACAGCCAGGACGAATGGGGTACGCCCATATTAGACCACTCGGTATCACTGGCATCATCTGTTTATCAATCTTTTCGAAATTTTACAAACTTTGAAAAGATCGCTTTTATTTCATTTTGATAGATTTTTAGGGTCGAAGCATAGATAAGGAAGTTAAAACTGTAATTCATCATACCAATGGATGTGAAGAGCGTGCCAACTGTGTAGAGCACATCGATTTCTTGTTGACTATAGCTTGTGAAATATTGGTCAAAATAAGTAGTCAAAATAAACCCACAGGGATATATAGGGTGCTGTACTCCCAATGTACAACAGGCAAACAAGTAGCAGGCTAAGCTGACTGTTGCGGTCCTGCTTTTGATCGTTACCAGTCCTGATTGAAGAACTCTCCTTAACTGCCCGGCGGAGACCAATTATGATCAAAGTGCTAAACGTCAAAAGGAGCAAACAAGGCAGGGTGTGTGGAAGGAAGAACTCCATTATCTGAACCAGGCAGTACATTTCGACCACCGATAGGTATGGGGTATAGAAAAAACAAACAATGGCATTCACACCACTAATACGATATAAATTGTAATAAACCAAGATTATGATATTCAGTATGAGAGTCGAAAAAAATATTGTGATTAATATCGAGTGTCGTCTGCTCCTGGTAAACATGAGGTGGACCTTCATCGGTCGCCAAACGCCAATGCACCTCTCGAATGAGAATAGTACAAGAATATACGAAGACATGTACGCGGCACTGCGGTATACATAATGCACGACTTTGCACAGGATGTTGGGTGCCAAGGAGTCACGAGGCTCTATGAAGAAATAGACCCAAGATTCCTCCAAGACACCTGTCACAATCCAATGATATGCTCCATAAAGAAGGCAGATGAGATCAGCGTAGGCCAGTGGTGTCAGGTACGTGACTGTCACTACATCTCGCTTCTTGCACCTCGCGAAGATAAAAATGGACAAAATATTACCCAGTATACCGATGACCACGATGAATCCCATACCGTACCTGTTGGTAAAAGCAGTGATTTTGCGGATCACTTCAAAAAGAAGTGATGAGCCGTGGTCTCCCTCCGTAGAGTCGTATTTTGTGGTTTCTGTATGGTTCATCTCAACAGATTCAAGTTTGGGTCGCGATAAGAAAGATGCCTTCTTTCCCTTTGTCATAGATTGTAAAGTTATTTTTTGAAATACCCTGTAGCCTATCATGTGATCAGGTGTTCTCACTTAATGTATCCTTCCGCCAACACGTGACGACCGGACTACTTACCAAATAAATTTCGCATTTGCCAAATACACGTTGTTGTAGTCGGTCGTGTTCCTGCTCTCCCCTCGACTGAGCTCATCTTCCAACCCGCCTTAATTGTCGAATTGCCTACTTCACCCTTATATCGTCTTTCTGCAGGTATTTTAAGTTCTTCACACGACGGGCGTCAATTCGATTATGTGGAGGACAGCGTTCTTGTCATGTACAATGCTCTGGGCCGATGTACTTCACATTCGTGTATCCTGGCACCACCTGGCGGGATCATTGAATAATGTCCCCTGCCTTCCACAGAAACCCAGCTTCATCGATAGCGATGACGTGACATATTCAGATCGTCAATATCGTACATCATTTATTTAATTTTACGCATTTAAGACCTTTTATTTATAGAATTTCCATAAGAGTAAAGCCAACACCTAGTCCTTGTCACTTCTATTTCTGAATTCCAAAGTTAGTCGTATTGATGCTTCTTGTTTTTTTTCCATAGATAATGGTCTAAAATGTATTTTAACATGATGTCGCTCAATCCCTCCAAGATACTCTAGATACTCATGTTCGTCATTATATTGAACTTCGTTTGTCAACAAATGTGACCCGTTCTGGCAAAACCAGGCATATGTCGATCTTAGCTTGTTGTGATTAAAAGCGAGTGTCGTCTGCTCCTTGTAAACATGAGGTGGACCTTCATCGGTCGCCAAACGCCAAAGCACCTCTCAAACGAAAAAAAGTACAAGAATATACGAAGACAGGTACGCCGCGGAGCGACATACATAGGCCTAGTATACAGCACATCTATTTCTTGTTGAGTAGGAAAGTATGACCAAATGGATATATAGGGAGCTGTACTGCCCATGTACATGAGACAAATAAAAAGTAGGCTAATCTGACTGTTGCGGTCCCGTTTTTGGTCATGACTGACAGTCCTGATTGAAGAACTCTCCTTAGCTGCCCGGCGGAGACCAATGATGATCAAAATGCTGAAGGTCAGAAGGAGTAAACAAGGCAGGGTGTGTGGAAGAAAGAACATCATTATGTTAATAAGGAAATACATTTCTACCATTGAAAGGTGCGGTGCATCGAAAAAACAATTTAAAACAATACTGTTGACATCACCACGATGTACTTGTACATATAGTTTGTAATACACCAAAACAGG
>NMRB01000332.1:246560-259935 GCA_002633025.1 Notospermus geniculatus | reverse complement strand
AACGTCAAAAGGAGCAAACAAGGCAGGGTGTGTGGAAGGAAGAACTCCATTATCTGAACCAGGCAGTACATTTCGATCACCGATAGGTATGGGGTATAGAAAAAACAAACAATGGCATTCACACCACTAATACGATATAAATTGTAATAAACCAAGATTATAATATTCAGTATGAGAGTCGAAACAAATATTGTGATTAATGTCGAGCATCGTCTGCTCCTGGTAAACATGAGGTGGACCTTCATCGGTCGCCAAACGCCAATGCACCTCTCGAATGAGAATAGTACAAGAATATACGAAGACATGTACGCGGCACTGCGGTATACATAATGCACGACTTTGCACAGGATGTTGGGTGCCAAGGAGTCACGAGGCTCTATGAAGAAATAGACCCAAGATTCCTCCAAGACACCTGTCACAATCCAATGATATGCTCCATAAAGAAGGCAGATGAGATCAGCGTAGGCCAGTGGTGTCAGATACGTGACTGTCACTACATCTCGCTTCTTGCACCTCGCAAAGATAAAAATGGACAAAATATTCCCCAGTATACCGATGATTACGATGAATCCCATACCGTACCTGTTGGTAAAAGCAGTGATTTTGCGGATCACTTCAAAAAGAACTGATGAGCCGTGGTCTCCCTCCGTAGAGTCGTATTTTGTGGTTTCTGTATGGTTCATCTCAACACATTCAAGTTTGGGTCGCGATAAGAAAGATGCCTTCTTTCCCTTTGTCTTAGATTGTAAAGTTATTTTTTGAAATATCCTGTTGCCTATCATGTGATCAGGTGTTCTCACTTAATGTATCCTTCCGCCAACACGTGACGACCGGACTACTTACCAAATAAATTTCGCATTTGCCAAATACACGTTGTTGTAGTCGGTCGTGTTCCTGCTCTCCCCTCGACTGAGCTGAGGATTTCATCTTCCAACCCGCCTTAATTGTCGAATTGCCTACTTCACCCTTATATCGTCTTTCTGCACTAGGTATTTTAAGTTCTTCACACGACGGGCGTCAATTCGATTATGTGGAAGACAGCGTTCTTGTCATGTACAATGCTCTAGGCCGATGTACTTCACATTCGTGTATCCTGGCACCACCTGGCGGGATCATTGAATGATGCCCCCTGCCTTCCACAGAAACCCAGCTTCATCGATAGCGATGTCGTGACATATTCAGATCGTCAATATCGTACATCATTTATTTAATTTTACGCATTTAAGACCTTTTATTTATAGAATTTCCATAAGAGTAAAGCCAACACCTATTCCTTGTCACTTCTATTTCTGAATTCCAAAGTTAGTCGTATTGATGCTTCTTGTTTTTTTTCCAGAGATAATGGTCTAAAATGTATTTCAACATGATGTCGCTCAATCCCTCCAAGATACTCTAGATGATGCGTGCTTTATCATGTTCGTCATTAAGCTTCGTTTGTCAACATATGTGACCCGTTTTGGCAAAACCAGGCATAGACAGATGTCGATCTTAGCTTGGCAGGTTGGCACCAAATTGTTTGTCACTTTCAATATCGTCTGTCTATCATGAAATCTGAAACAATCTATTTCTTCCATTCTCTCCTGGTGCCATCTTAGTTCATTGAGGCTCACCTTCTGAGCGACATAGGCCTACTAGTATGCCTGCTTTTACCAGAACGGGTCACAAATGATTCTGAGAATCTGCAAACTGAGATAGAATAAAACTTTTAGTCTCTTCTCGTTGGTTTTGCTGTTCATCGTGTTTGAGAACAGCTTACAAGCAATTCGTGATAGATATTGATAAATGTTTAGAGTTGTTGCGTAAATCAGATCAACCAGTACATGTGCATGTACACGTACATGTACAGGACACTAAACATGTATACTGTACGTGCATGTACATGACACGGAACATGACACTGAACATGTATGTGCATGTACATGACACTGTAGGCCTACTCTTGTTCCCGCGCTCGCAGAGTCAGAGTTTGTCCAAAGTGACAGATAAAGTGAAGTGCTTCCTGTTTCGCATGATGGATGCATGAAATTCATAAAGTATGGGTGTGGTCCGAGTCCACGCTCTCATCCTATTGTTGCAAATTATTTGCGGATGACACAGTAAATAGGCTATTTTCCTGTTTAATCTGCCGTGTGAGCCAAGAGTCGTGATGGTACCGTGTTGATGCTCCTTCGGGTACTTCTGCTCTTCCCGATGGCCCACCTCTAATGGAAAGTAAATATTGCGGCAGCAATGTCCCTTTGTTGTCATGCATTAGTCGGTGATATGTGACGTTGGGATTTGACAGTACGAGCCATTGTCAAATCAGTTGAAAAGGTTTAACGGAGGAAAGTGATGTGAAGGATTAACATTATAGTTAAGAGGCTCAACCTAGGTTGTAGGATCCGATATAATTAGGAGAAGGGCGAGGCGTGCCACAGTCTCTCTGTAGCAATGGCGATGAGCGCGGTGTAGCTCAGCAAAGGTGGCGATTTCTGAGTTTACCGAGCACAGTTCGTTCGCATTCTGCAATTGAGATAATAATGGGAAAAATGGATCAGGGCGATATTCCGGACCACATCTTGTTGGATGTCAACAACGCAACTGATGACGTCACTTCGAATGCTGTCAATGGACCTGCGAAAGATTTCATCCTGGAAATCCTCTGGGAAGACGACGTGAATCGTTTACAGATCATCTACGACCTCCTCTCTGAAAGGGCGAGACAACGGTTTTGGAACGTTACACTCGTGTCGGAATCGCCAGCGCTGAACTTCGAGAGCTTAGAATTTCGAAAGGAGTTGCTACAAGATATGTGTTTCCAGCGGCTACCAATCCTAGCAGCCATGTGTAATGGTAACTCGATAATGAACTTTCTCTACAGAAAGTTCCGTACGGAGATACTTCATGTCAGAGACGCTGGCAACGCCAACATCATCCACGCCCTTATATTTGGAAGCTATCTTCACATTAAGGACGAGAAGGAATACGTCAGCCTATACCAGCAGATCATGGGTTTCTACCAGGATGTTGAACAAAGGCGATATCTGTTACATGGCGAGACGACAGATCATCTCAGACCGTTAGAGTTGGCGTCCAGACTTGGCCAGTATCACTTCGTCGCGGCCATTATGGAAACCCGAGGAATATACAGAATAAGGGATTCGCAAGATGGCCCGTTTCAGTGGATCACATACGATATATCCGAATACCTGCCCGATGGTTCAAGGTATAACCGCTCGCCTTTGTTGGATCTTTTGTCCGTCACAGATGAGGAGTTGCCGGGCCTTGCTGAAGCTGGGCTTATGCAGAAGTCATTGTTTACGACCTGGGAGAAGGAGACTTATGCGAGAAATCGATGTATGATCATCTTCTGGGCGGTTTTGAGATGTGCAGTAGCTGTACTTATCTTCTTTATAGCAGGCAGTTCTCCATCGAAGCCATTCTTTTTTCGTATCAATCGTCTTCTTGGCTTGCATGGAACGGCCTTCGGGAACATGTTCACGGACCATAACCGACTAGCGGACTTGGCTGCAAACGCTACCAATGATTCAGACAGTGGAGATAACCAAATGCCGTTGTGCGAAGCATTGATGTCACGAAGTGAGATAATATCCATTTGGACAACAGAGCCATTCAACTTCATACCTGCCATACTGTTGCTTTTCAGCTTTTCATCAATGCTGATATTTGATGTCATCGACGTCTTTCTTACGCTGGTGAAGCGAAGGCAAAATCGGCGATACAGGCAGAAGTTCCAGAGAAAAGGCTCTCGTGTTGTCAGCAATGACTTCTATAGAGTGACCACTTTCGTGATGGTAGCAGGACATCTCTTGATGGTGGCCGAGGTCGCAGTTCTCCTCAGCAACGGAATCCCAGATATGGAGTTATTTTTCTATTTATCACAGTTGACAATATTGTGTTATTTGAGTGCATTAGTAGCGTCTGTGTGGTCATGTATGTATTTTCTGAAACTGATATCAAGCGCTGGACATTTTCTGATCGGATTTCAGCGGCTAGTGATTGTTTGCTGTCAGTTTGTAGGCATGGTTCTCTTGGTCTTTCTACCTTTCAGGCAAGTATTTGCGTCAGTATTGAACGTCGACTGCAAGGCATCGTTTGGCATTTACGACACGTTCCTGGTGATGATCAATGTGATTAACTTCAAAGATTACAGCACACGGCTGCTTATTCCACTTCATTTTTTTCATTGCGTCTTCGTTCTCGTTGTCACCATCCTTCTGGTCAACTTCCTGGTGGCGCTGATGTCCAATAAACACACAATAATGACGGATTATGGATGTCTCATCGTTCGGCTGTTCAGATTGAACGTAGCCATGACAGTTGAACATCGGCTAAGATTCGTATACAAACTTTGCAAGAAACAGAAGGATGGTACCATCACTGTTGTCTCTGTGAGGCGTGGAAAATAAACCCCTTTTCTACGAACAATAGGAATATAATAGTAGACTGGGGAGAGTTTCCGGATAACGGTCATCATGAAAGACGATGGAAACTGCGCGGCAAGGGATGGTAAAAAAAAGACAGATTTATTACCTTTTGGTGTTGTTCTCATCCTTTTGACGCTAGAAAATCAAGTTTTGAGACCCACCGTGTTCGCCTAAATCCGTGCACAAGTTCGACGTTTTGTCTCAGAACCACCATCGACACCAGCGCATAAAGGATCTGGGTGCCTGATACATTCTACCTAATCGTACCACTATTTTAACCGCCGTAACACCATCTTGAACCGCCAAGGGTTAAAATCGCTACGCCCTTGGTCTCCACTCTATTAGCACAAGGCGGGATCCGAAGGCGAAGTGACCGGAGGCCTTGAAGATAACTGGAGATTAGCGGTGTACACAAGTCACGCACATAGACTTTATTTCATCTTTGTACACCTTTAGAGTGAAGGAATAAATGAGGAAATTAAAACTGTAGTTCATCATTGAAATGGACGTAGTGAATGTACCGACCATGTAAAGAACAGCGATTTGTTGGCGCGTGTGGTCGGTGAAATCTCTTACGTGATCAAAGTATCCCCAGATGGAAACATATGGGGCAGTGCTCACAATATAGAGGAGAGAAACCAGTAATAGGCTGACTAGTCCTCTGTCGCTTCGGACATTCCCTGTTATGGCGGTCGTTTCTTTTTGTGTCCGACGGAGACCGATGATTATTAAGACACTCAAGGTCAGAATTAACCCACAGGGCAAGGCGTGGGGCAGAAAATTGTCCATTATCTGTACAAGGAGATACCTTTCCAAGAGTGGAAGATAGGGCACGTAGAAAAAACAGTAAACATCATTTGTGCCACCGACAAAGTGTAGATCATGATACACCAAGATTGGAATGTTTAACAAAAACTGGAGAATACATGTTGTGGTTAGTATACGTCGACGCCTCCCCTTCGTGATGAGGAGGTGTACTTTCAAGGGTTGCCACACACCGAGGCAACGCTCGCACGAAAACAAGACGAGAATGTATGAAGAAACGCAGGATGATGTCCGGTGGATGTATCGAACGCATTTGCAAAGGATGAGCGGTACTAGAGAGACACGGGGCTCTATGAAGAAGTACCCGACCGATTCCTCCAGCACCCCTGCCACTATCCAGGAGTACGCTCCGAACAGAAGAGTGATTAGATCGGCGTAGGCCAGGGGAGTCAAGTACGTCACGGTCACCACGTCCTTTCTCTTGCATCTTGCGAAGACTACAACGGATAAGATATTCCCCAACATGCCGATGATGATCACAAACCCCATGGCGTATTTGTTGGTGTACTTCGTGAGTTTACCTATCGCATCCAACAAGAGTGACTGCTCATCGTCGATTGCCGAAAACACGCTGTTCGTTACTATGGTTACCGTTGAGTTGAACTTGTCCATTTTGATAAATCTCGACAGGATACTCACCAAGGTTTCATTGGATTCAGAAACTAAGCACTGCTAAGCTTGTAACGACACAAGATGTGGAACACTAACGTTTTTGTGATTCACTGTGAAGACATGTCGGCACAAGACTACGGTGACCATGAGAAACGCCCTAAAATGTTGAATTGGATGAAAAATTTCAGTTTGGGGCGAAATGTCCTTCTTTGTATGCTTATTCTGTCAGGAGTTGCAGCCCCCGACAAGGAGAGTGAATTCAGCAACCCTGGGAATTTTCCAGATGCCGACATAACCAGGCCATTTGCAAACTTTCTCGACTTCTACGACGCAACAAAAGAAGAGTACAGCGGGTTACCGTACGGTACTTTTTCCAGCTTATTAACGTGTGACCAAAGTTCTCAACTCTGTCACTTCCCCTTAGTATTCTACAAGTAAAGTACATGAACGATTGGCATAGTATATTTTCCAACTAAAGTGTCCGTCAAATCATGGCTGATTAATAGAGTGTTTGCACGTGACGTCACATCGGCCATGTTGGAGGTATACAACAAAAGAACAGACTTCCAAAACAATCGAAGTTACCGGTAATCTCCGTAGACCGTGACTGGCGACAAATCCTTTTGTTTATACCTCCAACATGGCCACCGGTGCAAACACTCTATATTGCATGTTCACCTTCGTGTGAGACACTAGATATGAACCCTGGCACGTTTTGAATGTAACTGTATTTGGTTTATACATCATACATTGTTAATTCGTGATTGCACGTTTCTGTCTTCTATTTATACAGCCTTTGTTTCTGTGATTTATTTAAAAGTACCAGCTCGTCAAGGACGAATGGACAATAACTGCGATCGAAATAGATATTTTTATATCATTTATTTCGTAAAATATAGAACTGTACAATTCCATAGAAGGTGCAGTGTGGTGTACATACAATCAGAAAACGGTGCTAGAGAGAAAAGGGATCTACCACGGCAGGCACACGTGTGGCGGCGAACTCATCAACTTCGACATGAGTAATAAGCTTATTAACATGAAGTCGTCTCATTCCGCCTGAGAGAACAACGAATAATCATGGCTATCCCTCATAGACATTATGGGCCCTATTCAAAAAGGGTGTTCATCGCGCGATTAAATAAGTCTTAAACACCCTTTTTGAATACGGCCCTATGTGTTTTATTGCCATGGCGGTGTCTATTGTTTCACGGCTTTGTTCCTCTACTATCACTTTAGTAACCTCTATATCATGATGTACTAACATGAACTTGTTGAGGGAGTATTTCAAGTTCTTACCAGCATTTGATCTACAAACTACCATTTATAACCAAATCACAGGCCCGTCTCACGTATATCACTATTAGAGAGTTTTCGCAAACCCCCCGAAACGCCGACGCGAACGTCTATCCTATTGTTTGGTGCTCTCTTCGTGGCGTCGAACAATGGGTTCGGCGTTCGCGTTGGCGTTTCGGGGGCTTTGCGAAAACTCTCTATTGAGCGAACTGATGAAGAACTTAAGAAATCTCCTTTCTAGTTGTTTGTCTGAAGAAAGGTCGTTGCAGATTAAGGGCAATAATTGACAGTGCGTTCGATATGTGAGTCTGAACAATACGAATACTGTATACATTTTCTCCAAGCAGTATGAAATCTTTGAACAGATTGTGACGTGATATCCCAAAGAATGCATCCATACCAGGAATTTGTAAAGGTCTTAAAGAGACGATATCTGAGGAATTAGATTATTAGATTTAGATTATTATCAAGAGCAGTTCTGTAGTTTTCGCACACAAAATAGCGAGGATCACACACAAAATAGCGAGGAAAGCCGCCGTGACGTCGATTTGATTCAACTTTGGACGAGATCGGTTGAAAATATCAACATTTTTGCAGATAATTTTTCCTATCACAACAAGAAACACTCGATAGTTAAAGAAAGATGTTCAACAAGACCAGCATCCCTCACGTAAGATAGGGAGAGTCTAAGCCCGAAGCTCCTCTTTTCATGCTTCCTTCGCGGAGGTTGGCAAATTTCGTTCTAACGGCGTGCCCGGCCATCTCATTCTTGAGTATCGTGTCACCACGGCTGAAAACGTTGACAGAAAAAAGCTTTAGACATGATAATGATGTGAGGAGAAATGGAGCATTTAATAATGTACATGTACTAGAGTTTCTTACTGTTAGTACTAGAGTCAATAACGAGAAATATCGGGACAAACTGGACAAAAGCGCCATTTTTGCCCAAATGCTCCTTTAATATGGTACTTCAATTCTAGAAGGGGCGCCCAAGTCAGATCACCATGGTAACGTCAAAATCGGTGTTGAAGTTTTGGACACTGACTTTATCATTGGACCCAAGAACTGGGCTTTGTACAGGAAAATGGGACCCGATGTACAACTAACTTTTGAACGGTTGGATTTACACCCCATAAATGTATTATCAACAGATAGAAACATGGTGCCTTATAATCATCTTGGTCGGCCATCTTGAACGAGCTCTATCTATATTCAGTTTATCGGCAATCAACTCCTAAACCGATGCCTTACCTTAGCAGTACTCCAAACATTCCAACCTCACTGACCAACAGTTGTGGTGGCAATGGCAAGACTGAGGCATTATTTCTTAAGATACAGCCTCCGTGTTCCATCGGTTTCACCATCTCCATCAATACGTAATTGTTTATTTCAGGCGTGCCCCGTATCTTGGCAAGTAATTTAGGTATATCCTCACCATAAACGTTATTCCCTGAAATTTAAACAACATTCATTAAGTAGAGTACGTGGTGTTTCGAAATGTCGTAGACCAAATAGACTGGTTGCTGCCACCAGTCATGATACCCGTAAGCCTAGCTCTCAGATGTAGTGCAAAGCAAGGCATTTTTCTACACCTTCCTTCATTAGAATCTGAAAGACGAGAATTTACCTCCAGCTTCCCTTTGCGGTTTCAGCACATAGTTTTCCGGATTTTTCATTGCGAATTGTATTGCATCTTCGCCGACAGGACCCTTGAAACGAAATGATACCATGTTAGTACGGCTTGTTTATAGGTAGACGCCTCGTTCTTCATACACCCACCCTAGTCAAATTACTTGCGTGATCTCCACCGTGCTATAATTCAACACCCTACATTGCCCTATCGAACATCGAAAGGAGACATAGGCCTGTTCCAGCTGGTTCAGGTCCCGAGGTACTACCACCCATCTTACTTGTGACAACTGCATGAAAAAACACCACCATGCACTGGTAACTTACCTGTAACGAGTACTGGTTGGCAAATGTTTGACGAATATCAGCAGCAGCTCTCGGATCGTCGATGTATCTCTCGACAACTCCAGGATTGCATAACACCTGTTGTACCTTTTTAAACCCTGCCAGCTGATAGTTGATAGCCGGACAGCAAATGGCCTTGGAGCGTTCCAGCATGGTCCTTGCGGTCCATTCCTACATAAAATGAAAGGAGCTTGTTGGGGCCCTGTGAGGAATTGTGTTGTTCATGTGATCGTGTCTATCGGCGTCGGCATCCCTTTCCTGGGGTATTTCATTTTTTCCGTCAGGGCCGACGCTATAGCATTATTGGCCCTGGTAAGTACGGAGAAGGCCATCACAAGCTACTCATGTTCCTCACTTTGGATGGGGTATTTTACTTGCCCTTGCAAAGACACAAGGTACAAGGCACCACGGCTTACTGTCCCGTGCGACGGACGTGAAGAGCCGGGAATGAAATCCCACATGGCCCGGACTGGATTAGAACCCGGGACCTGCCGCTTGCTAAGCGGACGTGATAACCACTAGGCTATCAGGCTCCTCAGGCCCCTGGGGTTATATCGGGAGCAGGGCCGACTGACTTGAGGATGAAGCAGCACAGATGTGATATCGTGATTAACACAACTTCAAACTTTGAGACACCAAGTACTGTTGACAGGCTGCAAAACTGAATTAAACAAAACTAAACATATGGGATTTGGCCAACTCCTTTCTTACATTTTCTGTTGGATAATTCTCTGGTATATAACCTGTCCTGTAGTACACTACTGCCACTTCAGCATCATGATCTCTGGAATTAAAAAAAAGAACATTCTTTCCACGAATAAGTCCTTTTCATCCACGGCTTATAGATCTACTTATACAAAAGTTTGCGGTTGCTGATCAAGAATCCGCATTTGTTTTTACACCATTTCGGAGCTTACATTACAAGTGTTCTGTCGCCAGTCAGTTTTGCCCTCTCGCTGATCTCAAGAAGGGTGCAAACTCGAACACGAATGTCAGGGTTCACCTGTTGAATGTTTATTTCAATCCTCCTAATACCAAGTAAATTATCCTCTGGCAGATGAAGGATGAACAATATTATTGCCCTGAAAAAGAAAGAGATAGAATTTGGAGCATAAGACTTGGAACTATACTTTGAGTCTTGCGTCATCAGTGGAGACAACACAAAAAATACTTACTTGTTAGAGTGGTACAACTCCCATGCATACACCATACTTAATGCAATGCGAGAATCAGATGTGTTTCTTGGCATCTGAAATCACGGAGAACGACTCGTTACCAGTCCAATCGAGGAAAGCGAAACACTTGACCGCTCAACACGTTTCCCCACCTACTAAACGTGCGCCGAATGATTTGAGTTGAACATTAGACTGGTTCCCATCTTTGCCGCTACACTCTCGCGGTGTGCTTGCACCGGAACGGTCAGTAGCGCAGCGCGAGTGGAACGGCTAATACGTGAATCAGTCTAGCTGAGCATACATGGTGGCGAATGCCAATGCGATAATATTAAGGTCGACGGACCCGGTCAAATAAAAAAACGTAAAAACCCGTCGGCACTTGGAATATAGCATGAGGGAACGCCAGTCTACACTACTAAACAGAATTCGATGAAATCTGTATGGTGGGTGTGTCTGGTGACGATACACAAATATACAACATGGGTTTTTAATTTGACCTACTTCCATATGAACATAGTCCACCTTAGGGCACACCCGTCTCAACCTTGTCCTGAGCCGAGGGATATCAGGTGCCACTTTAGCAGGGTATTTTCAACTTACTCTACACCTAATTTCATCACTTGTCACTTACATTTTCAGCAACGTCGCCTATTCCGAGTTTTACCAGCACTGACCTGAAAACGAAACAAAGTGAGCGCTCTGAACACTTCCGAATAAGTTCCTGACCAGCTGTAAGGCTGAATTCACATAGAGGTACACGGTATACGATCGCGCCGGTTGACAAAGGTTTCACAAATGTTTGCGACCGGCGTGAAGCCAATGGGTCGACATATGAATGAAGACTAGCAATATGCTTTTACTTCAAATTTGTACTGCATTACCTAACTAATGCATTTGTATTGCAAAATTCAAGTAAAAGCATTTACTAGTCTTTATTGACCCATTGGAAATGGCTTCACGCCATTTGCGCTCTTGCAGAGTGGACGTTGTGTCAACTTTTGCAGTCTTTTTACGAACTTACATGGACGGGAAGGGTGCCCCAGAACTTCGAGACTCATATTTGGCCAACGTTACACGTTGTAGTCCGTTTTACGATTTTTTATGGACGGGGCAGGACGTTTTAAGAACTATTGGTGTGACAGAACGGTTACATACCTTTGGAAGTCGGCAACTAGCGGAGCATACGTGCTCAATCCGCATGCTATGGTGTTGTTCTCAATTTGTTTGATCATTCCACTGGTACTGTCGATCATGAAATCTGACCGACTGATCTCAAAACTGATCGGCAGATTTCCACCCTCTCTCCGGACGAGTTCATAGATATCAAAAAGCCGCCCGATAAACTCATCCGAATGTCTGATCTCCGAGAAAACCTCCCTGAGAAAGTCGTCATCGTAGGCAATCTTATGGTACAGAAGGTTGTAATCTGGTTGGATCTTCTGAGCGAATGTGAACAAATCTTTTCTGATGGGGCAGGGTAGGAGCGATAGAGGAGTAATGACCGTGTCATCCTGGGCGTGTGGACTGTAGAAAAGACCTGAAGTAGAAGATGTGTTCATGTCATTCACCTGATTCCATAAAAAAATATCTGATGTGGCAGAGTAGGCCTATATTCTTGATATGCATCGGAGTGAGCTTCGAGACCTATTCTGGACAATGAAGTTGGCCGTGCAAGTCGTGAAGAGATCGAAAACCTACATGTACATGTAGGCCTACTTCATTCCACATCCGAGTGGCGCGAGGTTTTCAGCCGATATCTCCGCAGCGGCTGGGTCAAAATTGACATATCATACATCAAGTGACTTGTCTTTCTTGTCGGTATCTTTCTGCTATCTTCATCTTTCGCGTAAGGCCGGCATAACGGATCCCTTTCTCAAAACCCATTTCATTTCGCCATGGTGTTCAGTGCAGTTTACACGTCATTTTACACGCATTGCGTCATTTCAAAATGGCCGCCATTTCGGTCATAAACGCGAACTGTGACTGGCGAAAGAACTTTTTTCTGTCACGTTTTTTGGGAAAATGACAGCGATGATGGCTGTAGCGGCAAGAAAGATGAATCGATTGACGTTTGTTTCGTCTAGTTTGACCCAGCCATTGCGGAGCCATCGTTCATAAACCTCGCGCCACTCGAAAGTGGAATGGAGAGTAGAGTTGTTTTGTCGGTGTACCAGCACCCTTCCCTGAATTACGTTGCTGATGATGCTCAGCAATAGCCGGTGATGTCTGACTGGATCTGGTTGATTCGTATGCCCTTGTCATTCTGCCTTCCACAGTGCCTTCCATCAAACATCAATAATAGTTTCCATAGTAGTAAAGGGGGGTTTACACGGTTCAACAAGTTTCAACAACGTTCAACAGCGTTCAACATTCAACAGCTTTCAACAGATGTTGAACCGTGTAAACCCCCCTTCAGATAAAATGGAAACGATTTCTTACATTTAATTGCACGAATTACAAGAAGAAGATATTTCAGTTCAACGGATTAGTTGGAGACAATGTTATAATGAATATGTGTCCATGGTAACCAATTATAATATCCATCAATTAATAATAGTACAAGGGAAGACTGGAAAAAAACGAAAATGAAACTAACTGCTCTGTCGAGTAAATATAGCGGTTAGTCCAGTGCAAAAGGCCTCTTGGACCAGGATCACACGCATAATTATTATGGTTTCCGATCATCAAGATCGGAAACCATATAGTGGTTGGTCGTGGTGTCTGTCTGTCTGTCCATCTGTCTGTCTGTGTATCTGTCTGTCTGTCCGTCTGTGTGTCTGTCCGCCCTGTAACTCGGCTACTGCTACAGCCCTGAAAGTAACTCACCCCAGGTAACTTGATCCTGGCTACACGATGAGCTCATTGTTACACGTCTCAGACATGTGGGTCATGGTGATATTGATATATCAAATGTTGATATTTTGCCCATCACTTTCTGTTAAAGCGCTGGTAACTTGGTTCCTAGACCAGTAACAGTTCTATTAAGTTCCATCCACATGTTCATGGATCGGGCAACTTGCTGGGATCATCAACTTTCATCTCCAGGGTCAGTATCACATTGATATT
>NMRB01000332.1:231599-244729 GCA_002633025.1 Notospermus geniculatus | reverse complement strand
GCCTTACCTCAGGAATACTCCAAACATTCCAATCTCACAGACCAACTGTTGGGCTGGCAATTGCATGACAGTGCCATTATTTCTTAAGATACAGCCTCGGTGTTCCTTAGGTTTCACTCTCTCCATAAGTATGTAGTTATTTAATTCAGGTGTGCTCCGAATCTTGGCGAGTAATCTAGGTATATCCTCGTCGTAGACGTTATTCCCTGCAATTCAAAAGATGATGGCGAGTAAGTAAAAGACGGGATGTTAACGTCTGCAGTCAAATCGGTTGGTGCATGTTGATGTCTCCTGTCGTCTTGTCTGTTATGCACCATTGTGGTAAAGGCCGTCAGCTCTTTTAGACGTCATTGGTCATTAGAATTGAAAGACGAGAACGTACCCCCTCCTTCCCTCTGCGGTTTCAGTACATAGCTTTCTGGATTCTTCATCGCCAGTTGTACTGCATCTTCGCCAACTGCACCCTATCCATTCAAAAATCAGACAGAAATGAAATGATACATACATGTCTTTGGTATTGTACAGCATTGAGTAGAAACCCCGTTTTCCACGTCACCGGTCAACCTGCGGACTCTTGTGATCTCCACCGTGCTACCTATTCAATACCCATCGAAAGGAGATAAGACGCAGTAAGTAAAAAAGGGCCGCAAAATTCATCGAACACTTGTTACCTACCTGTAACGAGTACTGGTTGGCAAATGTTTGACGAATATCAGCAGCAGCTCTCGGATCGTCGATGTATCTCTCGACAACTCCAGGATTGCATAACACCTGTTGTACCTTTTTACACCCTGCCAGCTGATAGTTGATAGCCGGACAGCAAATGGCCTTGGAGCGTTCCAGCATGGTCCTTGCGGTCCATTCCTAGATAAAATGAAAGGAGCTTGTGGAGGGGGACTGAGGAGAAATCGTGCTTTTCATACGATCATCAGTAGCACAGGTGTCGATGTGTCGGCCGACTTTTCCCGTCACGTGATTGAATATGAAGAAGTTGGTAACGCCATTCTATATTTACAAGTTCATTTGACATACCATCCATGTTGGCCTACCGTACATGCACGACATGAACTGTTGACAAGTTGCAAAAGTGAACATCGGTGATTGGGCTAAATACTGTTCTTACATTTTTTGTCGGATAATTTTGAGGTTTATAACCTGTCCTGTAATACACTACCGCCACTTCAAGATCATCTCTGAAATGAAAAGCACCACAAACATTTCGTTCATCCGCGACTACTGTCACAAATATTGGCATACTGATCTGAAAAGAACTCATACTTATTGTGGGTGAAGGATTACCGAACCTTGATTGCTTGCTCAAAATAACCTACAAGTCGTTTGTGTGTTGAGGATCACCACACCTTAATTAAAACAACCCATATACAGTGTACATGTACATGTAATTTTGTGTCAAAGGCATTACCGTACGGTATCTTAGTTACATGCCCAAAAGTTTCTTTCCCAAGGAATCTTCTGTCTGAATTGCAGCAATTGTTTTCACGGTGCTTACAGGAATATTGTCCGGTCGTCAGTCAGATGAGCCCTCTCGCCGACCTCACGAAGGGTGCAAACACGAACACGAATGTCGGGGTTCAACTGTTGAATGTTTAATTCAAGGCCCTTTATTCCAAGAAAATTAGGTTCTGGCAGATCGACGATGAACAGTATTATTGCCCTGAAAAGTGAAGAGGAAATGATAGAATTTGGAGAATAGGACTTTGAACAGACTTTGACTATCTGAAGGGCTAAGTCCAATTTTATATCATCTGCATAGAGACGAACAAATTAACTACTTACTTTTGAGAGCCGTACAACTCCCATGCTTTCACCATGCTTTCTGCAGCGCTCTCGTTAGATCTGTTTCTTGGCATCTAGAATCACAAAGAACACGTCGTTTTGTTATCGGCAAGACAGCATATAACGCCACTGATGTGGTGTTGCCCGCCTTGCGCCGACGGAGTCGACCATGTCTGGAAAGGCCAGCAATGGATTTCATCACCACACGTGCCGGTTGCCCTCATCACGGCCATCTTGGATTTTGGCCGTCGGCCAGCCCAACTTCAGTCGGAAGAGTTTCCGGAAGTGCCGACAAAGTTGTATTTATTTATTATCGGATTAATTTAATAATAATCTATTAACATTATCACTTACAGTTTCTGCAATTTCGCCTATTCCTAGTTTCAACAGCACTGACCTGAGAACGAAAGAGGATTCTGTGTGACTCAATGCTTGAAAGACTACTCAGCTTTGGCAGTCATACACTAGAATATTGACTACTCACTTGTGGCAGTCATACACTAGAATATTGACTACTCACTTGTGGCAGTCATACACTAGAATATTGACTACTCACTTGTGGCAGTCACACTAGAATAGTGACTACTCACCTGTGGCAGTAATAGGGCCTACACTAGAGTATTGACTACTCACTTGTGGCAGTCATACACTAAAATATTGACTACTCACTTGTGGCAGTCATACACTAAAATATTGACTACTCACTTGTGGCAGTCATACACTAAAATATTGACTACTCACTTGTGGCAGTCATACACTTTTCACTGAAGACTCTTCTGGCATTCATACACAGTTCGGTGTACTGATCTGGCTGAATGATCAGAGTCGCACAACAAACAGGAAGCAATTATCAGTGAGTATACGGTACTCATGAAATTAATCGTGCCAATCTCTTTCGCAGCGTCGGTTACCTCCAGTGACTCCAGTTTCCACCAAGAGTATATATCGCCGAAATTGTCTTTTTGTCAATAACGGACCGATTCAGAGCTCACAGCTCGCAATTCATTTGTGTCATTTTCAACTTACTGTTCTTGCTGTTAACGTTTTTCACTTACCTCTGAAAGTCACGAACACTGGGGGCACCCTCGATACATCCGCAGGCTATGGTGTTGTTCTCAATTTGTTTGATCATTCCACTGGTACTGTCGATCATGAAATCTGACCGACTGATCTCAAAACTGATCGGCAGATTTCCACCCTCTCTCCGGACGAGTTCATAGATATCATAAAGCCGCCCGATAAACTCATCCGAATGTCTGATCTCCGAGAAAACCTCCCTGAGAAAGTCGTCATCGTAGGCAATCTTATGGTACAGGAGGTTGTAATCTGGTTGGATCTTCTGAGCGAATGTGAACAAATCTTTTCTGATGGGGCAGGGTAGGAGCGATAGAGGAGCAATGACCGTGTCATCCTGGGCGTGTGGGCTGTAGAGAAGACCTGAAGTAGGAGATGTGTTGCAATATTGATGCCACTGTCCCTCACTTGACTGAGCTTTGCCAACAATTCTGCACTAAGAATTGTAGAGATTAAAAAACCCTACTTTCGAAATACGACGTCTGATAATGGCCACTCCACACGATCAAATTTTTCATCCATTTTTTGGGAAATTCAGATTCCGGGCCTATTGGGGCTTCAGTGTATAAACCCGCATGTAGGCCTTTATTGAGTATTCAGAAAACCGGATGAAAAATCTGATCGTCTGCGGCCAGTTTTCATTTGATGCCCAGACCTTAACCCCGCACTTGAACACTCCGAAAGGAATCGTATTACAGGCATTCTGACCCTACATCACTCGCACAAATGTTGGGTTTGATATAGGAAAGCACCGCCCAACTTACCGTGTGCGACAGCACTGGCCCTGGCAAACGACCTCACGTCTTCCTGATCGCGCGGACTGGCTTCCAGCTCCGATAATTTAGCCTCTATGATGCGATCCATCCCCTTATACTGTAGTGAAAGTTCCCTGATCACAAATGTTCGACCACACCAACTGGAGCCCACTTTCAGTTTAAATGAGCGTTACGTTCTTCGTAAACTCGTCAAATCTAAAGTTGGCGATATGTTACAAAGTTCCCGACACCACAATGGTGCAGCTCGGTGGTAGACACGGATTTTGGACGCACTTGTACTTTGATGAAAGAATATAGGCGGTCAAGGAAAGGAAGAGAGTGCTTTACTCCGTGTAACGTTTATTCCCAACTGACAGAACAACAAAATTTTTATACATATAAATAAATAAACAACCTTGGGGATGGACGGGAAATGACATGTTATGACAGACATGCAAAAAAAGGGTTGTGGTTAATGACAAATTCATGGGCTGTTTGAAATAATCCACAAAATGACCGACGAACCGTGAAGCCCTGATTGCCGATTTTCGTCAATCTGTCTCACCGGGAGAATTCAAGGCCATTACTTGCATCGACATGTCCAGGTGTAAAAAAGCGTATACGGTAGTCCTAGGTGCAATGAACCCCTTGCAGCTAATATGGCACGGCTTAACCCGCTGACCATGGAGGATTTCCTTTATGGCCTAGTGGTTAGCGCGTTGGCCTCGGCGCTAGAAGTTACGTACACTATACGAATGAAAGTTCGAGCTACAATAATCCGCAACTGTTAAGTTTTAGACTCAGTCATTAGTTTCTGTGATAAGCAACGCGCCTTGATTGGGCACAAAGACTGCCGTTACTGTGATTACCAATGTCTGCCTTGGCTTCATTTAAGCTAAAAACAGATACATGTAGATGCGTTTCGTGCTCCGGTGCGGCAACGGTAGGGGTGTTTTTAAAGTCGACTGACCCGGCTGAATGATGGGTCGAGCAGCATTGCGTCAGTCAACTTTAAAAACACCCCTACGATTGCCGTAACTTAGCACGAAACGCATGCATGTCAGTATAGCTTGGAACAGTTTCACGGTGAAAATCGTCCATGAGCCAAAATTGGACGACGTGACTCTCATTTGCTCGCTTCGCGCGTTATCGCCACTACGCGGCGGTTCACTTGGGTGATTCGTGCGAATGTGGGCCCAAGAGTCCCTTAAGGGCGAGCCAACGTTTGCAATTTTTGAAACGTGGCCAGGCGTTGTAAATAAAAGATGTCAAAATGCCATAAAAGTACAAGATATATGACGGAAATGAAGGCACCTGCGGGGTCTATAAGTCAAAAGGAATTGAATGAGATGTATCTTGGAACGCACTAATTAGCTAATAAGTTGAAACAAAAGACTAGTTGTCGGAACACTTTCCCAAGAAATGGCACACTTTGAAGATCAAACAACATGCGTGTCGTAAAGTTCGTCCTTTTTTCTACCCAGTCCACCCCTTTCGGTAGCATTATTTTCAACAGACATAGAGTACTCCACAAGTGAACTGCATGCATGCTGCCAATTTTCCAAAAACAGGGCGGCCATATTGGATCTGGATTTTACTTCCTGGTTCTCTTCTAATGTACTGAGCGTGTATCTATGAAATGCTGGTCAAGACATCCTTGCCACCCCAGGTTCTATGGGTTTGTGGCATTGCTGCCACTACCTGAATGTGTCATTTACATGCTTCTTCTCTGAGAAAATTGTACCTGTTGTTCATGTTTGGCGAATTTCTTTGTTTTGGATTACATAATATAATTAACTTGTGATTCTTGGGATTTTGCTTATTTCCTGTGTCTATACAGCACAGTGATCACAATGGACCCAAACAAAAGTCAAGTGGGGGTGTCTTTACTGCTTTTCTCAGAGGGGCCTGGATTGAAGCACTATGAAAATTCGCAATGATGGCTCGCCCTTAAAGGCTCGTTTCCACAGACGCGTTTCACGCTGCGTGATGCGTCAAATCTTTTGTTATTTTCCGCCGCTCTGCTTCCAAACAATGGGCAAAGCGTAAAAACGCTCACGCTACCGCTTCTGTGGAAACGGGCCTTAAGGCTGATTCATACTCCGTCCGGATTTTGCGCCGACTATGATCAATTTCACTGCGTGTGCACATTCACGTCGTGGAAACCTGCGATCAGTTTCATGCGCTTGACGGTCCGCAAGCGAGTATGAATCAGCCCTTACTCTGTTGTTGTCTCCGACTGATTGTAGGGCTTAACCCACCATTTGTTTCTCTTGAGAAATTTTTGTCAGTTCTTGATCTGATCTTAATCATATATTGTCTATTAGAAATGTTTTCTAGGGGATCTATTGTCAGTATATGGGAAATGAAAGGATCTACCTGTCCATCTTGCAAATTGAAAGTGAAGAGACCAGTCAAGGAGCTTTCTTATACTTTAGTAGAGAAACCCTCAGACTAGGGATCCCTTGAGATCCCAGATCATTACATAGTTAGGCCTGACTCTATACCATGGCCTTGGGCTCACAAACTGATTCAACACTATTGCTTCCCATGAATTTTTAAATTGATTTTCACCAAATTTTTGTTGCCAAAAGAATTACAGGGTTTGTTCAGTGCTTTGAAAATACATACAATACGACATTTTAATGGTGAATTGGTGAAATGGTGAGTAGGTGAAATGGGTGTAGGTGAAATGATGAGTAGGCCAAATGGTGAGTAGGCGAACGGGTGTAGGCGAAATAATAAATAGGCGAAATGGGTGTAGGCAAAATGGGTGTAGGCGAAATGGGGAGACACTGTAACCAATTGTGGGAAGACATACTTTATTCTTGACTTGCTTGAGGCTGTATATCGGAACCATTTTGAGAATATAGTGTTGTTTTGTCCAACATTTGATTATAATGAAACATACAATCGAAAATGGATTTTCAAAGATAGAAATTCTATCGTATTTAATCTCTCATTGGTAAAAATCAATCTGAATTTAGTCCTATGCAAATTTTTAAAGGTACAAACACCCTCTTCATAATTGATGACTGCACTAACTTACAAGATAGTAAGAGGAAGGCGACAGAATTAAGTGATTTAGCATTTTCTGGAAGGCACTACGGGATTACCACATGGGTTCTGATACAAAAGTACAATAGGGAGTTTGAGATCAGCGACTTATCACTGATCCTTACACGTATACGGATAGATTTCTGTACAACGAGGACAAATTTTGTGTACATTTCGATCCGTATACATGTACGTATAAGGATCCGTGATAAGTTGCTGATCTCAACCTCCCTACTATTCAATTGTGAAGGATTTTCGTGAAAACATCAGATTACTAAGTGCTGTTTTTTAACAAAGATGAAAAAGCAAATCTTGAATCTTGAGAAGTTCACACGCCCGTTAAAACTGACATAGTAGTTCTCCTATAACGACCCTCACGTGAGGTACGGCGAGTCGTAGCCCGAATCTCCATGTAGTACACCTCCTTCACAGTTCTTCGCAAGTTTCGTCCTAACGCCGTGGCCCGCCGTTTCATTCTTGAGTATCGTGTCACCACGGCTGAAAACGTTTCCAGAAAAAAGATTCAGATAATGAAACTATTGAAACGCGGCATTGGTAAAAGCTAAAGCCAAATAGAGTCGCACAATGAGTAACGAGCCTGTAAGGTGCATTCTTACTTAGCACAGTGTCATGCAAGCCTCCCCAGAAACCTTCTGAGGAACTCAAGGAGCAGGACATTCTGTTAGTTCTATCAGGCAAGTTGCAAAAATCTTCGTCCCGTAGCGTTTTATCAACTCCAAAACCGATGCCTTACCTCAGGAATACTCCAAACATTCCAATCTCACAGACCAACTGTTGGGCTGGCAATTGCATGACAGTGCCATTATTTCTTAAGGTACAGCCTCGGTGTTCCTTAGGTTTCACTCTCTCCATAAGTATGTAGTTATTTAATTCAGGCGTGCTCCGAATCTTGGCGAGTAATTTAGGTATATCCTCGTCATAGACGTTATTCCCTGCAATTCAAAAGATATTGGTGAGTAAGTACAAGACGGGATGTTTTTAACGTCTGTATAGTCAAATCGGTTTGTGCATGTCCTGTCGTGTTGTCTGTTCTGCACCATTGTGGTAAAGTCCGTCAGCTCTTTTACACGTCATTGGTCATTAGAATTGAAAGACAAGAACGTACCCCCTCCTTCCCTCTGCGGTTTCAGTACATAGCTTTCTGGATTCTTCATCGCCAGTTGTACTGCATCTTCGCCAACTGCACCCTATCCATTCAAAAATCAGACAGAAATGAAATGATACATACATGTCCTTTGTACAGCATTGAGTAGAAACTCCTGTTTTCCACGTCACCCAGGGTCGGATCCAGAGTCGACAGAAAGGGGGGCGTAGCTCGACGGAGGTGGTGAGAACCGTGACCGCGGAGCCCAAAACAGGGGGTCTGGGGGTCCTCCCCCCCGAAAAAATTGACAATTTAAGTGCTTTTAGATGCATTTTCCTGGCATCTGAGAGCAAAAAACTCGAATTTTTATGTGACTGAATTTTTCTTGCTTAAAAAAATCACTGGTCTGCCAAAAATAGGGGGGGCGTACGCCCCCCACGCCCCCCTGGATCCGACCCTGTCACCGGTCAACCTGCGGACTCTTGTGATCTCCACGCTGCTGCCAATTCAATACCCATCGAAAGGAGACGCAGTAAAGTAAAAAAAGGGCGCAAAATTCATCAAACACTTGTTACCTACCTGTAACGAGTACTGGTTGGCAAATGTTTGACGAATATCAGCAGCAGCTCTCGGATCGTCGATGTATCTCTCGACAACTCCAGGATTGCATAACACCTGTTGTACCTTTTTACACCCTGCCAGCTGATAGTTGATAGCCGGACAGCAAATAGCCTTGGAGCGTTCCAGCATGGTCCTTGCGGTCCATTCCTAGATAAAATGAAAGGAGCTTGTGGAGGGGGACTGAGGAGAAATCGTGCTTTTCATACGATCATTATTCAGTAGCACAGGTGTCGAGGTGTCGGCCGACTTTTCCCGTCACATGAAAGAGGGCACTGATTGAATATGAAGAAGTTGGTATAAGGTCATTCTGTATTTACAACTTCATTGTGAACATCGGTAATAAAGCAAGATACTGTTCTTACATTTTCTGTCGGATAATTTTGGGGTTTATAACCTGTCCTGTAATATACTACCGCCACTTCAAGATCATCTCTGAAATGAAAAACACCGCAAACATTTCGTTCATCCACGACTTACAGGAACAGCTATAGAACTCATAACTATTCTGTGGCGAGGATTGCCGAATAAACCCAGTCGTTTCTGTCTCGAGTATTACCGCACCTTACATACTCAAAACAAACCCATTACCCGTACAGGTACATGCTCAATAGATCCGGCGTTTCCTTCCAAAGGAATATCTTCTCTCTGAGTTGCAGCAATTGTTTTATACCAATATGGCACTTACATGAAAATTGCCCGGTCGTCAGTCAGATGAGCCCTCTCGCCGACCTCCTGAAGGGTGCAAACACGAACACGAATGTCGGGGTTCAACTGTTGAATGTTTAATTCAAGCCCCTTTATACTAAGAAAAAGAGGTTCTGGCAGATCGACGGCGAACAGTATTATTGCCCTGAAAATGACGAGAAAATTAGATATAATTTGGGGAATAGCACTTCGAAGAGACTTTGAATATCTGAAGGGCTCATCGAAGTCCAACTGTCCTCAGTAAGATTTGATATCATCTACAGAGAGGAGACGAATAAACTACAGTACTAACTTTTGAGAGCCGTACAACTGCCATGCATACACCATGCTTTCTGCAGCGCTATCATCAGATCTGTTTCTTGGCATCTGGAATCAGAGAACAGGTAGTGTTGTTATCGCTAAGACAGCGACAGCATATAACGCCATTGAAATATGTGGTATTAATTCCCCGCCTTACTAAACTTGCGCGGACGGAGTCCACCATGTATGTCTGGCAAGGCCAGCGGTGGGATTTCCTCACTAACCTGCAGACGGTTGCCGGTGCCAAATGGGTGAAAAATAGTCCCGTCTACGACAATCATTGCCAAAGATATCATGGATTTAATCTAAGCCCGGTGGTCGAGTGGTTAGCGCGCTTGACTACCAACTGTGCAATGGGTCGGCGCGAGTTCGACTCCGGGCGAAGGCATATAATTGTGAAACAAAATTGTGAACAAATTGAGGGTCCGTCGGATGGGACTAAAAGCCGTGGTCCCTTGTACCTGAGTGTCTATGCCAGGGCAAGTAAAAGACCCCACACAGGTGGACAGACTCCAAACCTCCGGCAAAAACCCAACAGGGTTACGACGCCGGTAATGATGATATGATATGATATGATATGATATGATATGATATGATATGATATGATATGATATGATATGATATGATATGATATGATATATGATATGATATGATATGATATGATATGATATGATATGATATGATATGATATGATATGATGAGATATGAGATATGAGATATGAGATATGAGATATGAGATATGAGATATGAGATATGAGATATGAGATATGAGATATGAGATATGAGATATGAGATATGAGATATGAGATATGAGATATGAGATATGAGATATGAGATATGAGATATGAGATATGAGATATGAGATATGAGATGAGATGATATGATATATGATATGATGATGATATGATATGATGATATGATATGATATATGATGATATGATATGATATGATATAATGAAATTGGCGGCCATCTTGGAATTTGTCCATAAAACCCGTCATAAGAATTTCCGGAATTGCCGACAAAAATATTACTTTGCCGGATGAACTTCACATACTCTATTAACATTATCACTTACAGTTTCTGCAACTTCGCCTATTCCGAGTTTCACCAGCACTGACCTGAAAATGAAACAAAAAGGATTGCGGTGACTCTTTGTTTGAATAGGCTACTCACCTTTGGCAGTCATACACTAGAATATTGACTATTATTATAATACTCACTTGTGGCAGTCACATGCTAAATATTGACTACTCACTAAGTGACTTGTGGCAGTCATACACTGTCCATTGAAGACATCTGTGGCAGTTACTCCGGTATACTGATCTGGTTAGGTGATCAGAGCCGCTCATGCAGTCATGATGTCAGTGGGAACGCAAAGAACCTATCAACACTGAGNGAGGAGTGTGTTTTATTACGGAATTTTGGTTTTAAAAGTGATGATTTGCATGAAAAGGAGAGAAAATCAGATGTGTGGTGACCTGCGCTGCCATCTACAAGAACGGGAGTGACCTACGAATGAGATGAGTGGCTGGCATTAAACAGATAGGACTCATGTGAACCTATAGCTATCATGAATCTGGGTCACCTTCCAAAGCATTATGAGCTGAAGAGGTGTAATGAACCAGATGTGATGCTGCTGTTTATAAAGTGAAAGAGAAAACTCCTCGCTGCTCATGGATTTGATTCCTAGCCATGAAACTGGCCCTCTCCAAACAAACTCATCAATAAAGCAACAGACCCTCTACCACAGGATATTCAAGGACAAACACACTCCCTCAAAATGTGTTCGCGCGGGTCAATATGCTAGTTATTATAATACTCACTTGTGGCAGTCACATGCTAAATATTGACTACTCACTAAGTGACTTGTGGCGGTCATACAGTGTTCATTGAAGACACTTGTGGCAGTCATACTCTAGATTCGTTCTTCTAAGGTCACTTCAGATATTCATGCTGTAGCTTGCCTAGCCCACAATATAGTCCATACAAATAATTTATTTATTCTATTCAACATAACTGACCAATGAGTGAGTCTTGCGTTACAGCTCTTTATTTTGCCATGCATATTTAATAGGGTAAGCGGTCATATGGGTGTTCAGTAAAGTAACCTTAGAAGAACGAATCTAGAGTATACTGTCCATTGAAGACATCTGTGGCAGTTACTCCGGTATACTGATCTGGTTAGGTGATCAGAGCCGCTCATGCAGTCATGATGTCAGTGGGAACGCAAAGAACCTACCAACCCTGAGGGTTCTAAAGGCCTGTCTACACCATAAACACTTACACTTCTGGTAGCTCGACTTGAAAGTGCCAGCCTGAAGAAGACCCCGGTTGGGGTCGAAAATTTGCTAAGATTCTGGAAATTGACTTCCTGTTTATCATCATTTTGTGTGTCAATTTTTATGCTTTCTTTTTCTTTGGATAAACATTTTCAAAATATTTCTACTACAAAACATTTTGATCCAAAACTAGCACAAGGCGACACACAAAATGATATAATAACCGAAGTCGTCCTCCAGAAATGTTGCAGCTGGATGTTTTTGAAATGTTTTGGAATGTTGATGGTGTAGACAGGCCTAAAGGGCCAGTCTCTTTGACAGCGTAGGTTACCTCCAACGACTCCAGTTCCCACCGAGATTACATTTATCGCCGAATATTGTCTTTTAGCCAATATAACGGACCAATTTAGAGCTCACCGCTCCCAATTATTTTACATGTACAGTATGTGATTTTCAACTGTGTACTGGCCATAGACGTATACATCTCTTACCGGTACTTACTTCTGAAAGTCACGAACACTGGGGGCACTCTCGATACATCCGCATGCTATGGTGTTGTTCTCAATTTGTTTGATCATTCCACTGGTACTGTCGATCATGAAATCTGACCGACTGATCTCAAAACTGATCGGCAGATTTCCACCCTCTCTCCGGACGAGTTCATAGATATCAAAAAGCCGCCCGATAAACTCATCCGAATGTCTGATCTCCGAGAAAACCTCCCTGAGAAAGTCGTCATCGTAGGCAATCTTATGGTACAGAAGGTTGTAATCTGGTTGGATCTTCTGAGCGAATGTGAACAAATCTTTTCTGATGGGGCAGGGTAGGAGCGATAGAGGAGTAATGACCGTGTCATCCTGGGCGTGTGGACTGTAGAGAAGACCTGAAGTAGGAGATGTGTCGCAATATTGACGCCACTGTCCCTCACTTGACTGAGCTTTGCCAACAATTCTGCACTAAGAATTGTAGAGATTAAAAAATCCTACTTTCGAAATACGACGTCTGGTAATGGCCACTCCACACGATCAAATTTTTCATCCATTTTTTGGGAAATTCAGATTCCGGGCCTATTGGGGCTTCAGTGTATAAACCTGCATGTAGGCTTTTATTGAGTACATTCAGAAAACCGGATGAAAAATCTGATCGTCTGGAGCCGCCATTAGCGGCCAGTTTTCATTTGATGCCCAGACCTTAACCCCGCACTTGAACACTCCGAAAGGAATCGTATTACAGGCATTCTGACCCTACATCACTCGCACAAATGTTGGGTTTGATGTAGGAAAGCACCGCCCAACTTACCGTGTGCGACAGCACTGGCCCTGGCAAACGACTTCACGTCTTCCTGATCTCGCGGACTGGCTTCCAGCTCCGATAATTTAGCCTCTATGATGCGATCCATCCCCTTATACTGTAGTGAAGTTTCCTGATCACAAATG
>NMRB01000332.1:198661-224059 GCA_002633025.1 Notospermus geniculatus | reverse complement strand
ACACGCTCCTGGTTGATTCACCACACTGATACACGCTCCTGGTTGATTCACCACACTGGCACACGCCCCTGGTTGATTTACCACACTGATACACGCTCCTGGTTGATTCACCATACCGATACACGCTCCTGGTTGATTCGCCGCCCACTGGCATGCGCTCCTGGTTGATTCACCAAATTGGCACACGCTCCTGGTTGATTCGCCACACTGATACATGCTCCTGGTTGATTCGCCACACTGATACATGCTCCTGGTTGATTCGCCACACTGATACATGCTCCTGGTTGATTCGCCGCACACTGGCACGCGCTCCTGGTTTTGGCACAGTGGTAACACTGTCACTACATACGTGGCTTTGCGTGACACGCCGCCAAAACAATAGATAGAAATCTAACGAATGGTATTCTTGTTCCTGGACATTTTATCATTGAGATGGGTTTTCCTGCCACGCTTGGACGACTTTACCTCCATCGCGGCGGAGGCTTGGGTTCCCCAGTGATCGCATTCGCTACTTGTGGTGATATTTCGGGTCGATATATCACTGAAATTTTTGGTGAAGACATCCGTATCATTTGTAAGATTTGTTGTCGCACACCTGGAATTAGAATGAGGAAAACGCAATGAATCACTGATTTACCCCTACCCATCCTTTCATCAATATCGATGTGGGATGCTCCACTCCTTCGGATCAAGAACTGTATCTCTCAGTGTTTCCGTATGTCAGTGTTTCCCCTTATTGTTTCCAAAACGCCGACAGAGATCTTGCCCGGCGTTTCTCTGTGCGTCCCCTATCAAGTCGCGTCAGACAATACCAGATACAGATTGGGAACGTTCTAAAACTACCCTGGTCAGCCGAGGTAGGTGGCAGGCCGCGCTGGGTTCACTTGCCTGTAGTCCGGTACACCAAGTGTGAAGACAACACTCATTGCTAACGCTCCTGGTATCATGATAACAGGGTACGTCACAAGAAAAGTGAATCTCTTTTGGAACACGGAAAATCCACCGATATGTCCAAGAATTTCGTCAAAATGCATCGTCAATACGGCAGCTTGCAAATGTCGTTTGAGTAAGTTCTTTAGTCTTAACTCTCACAAGGTCGAGAGCTCTCTGCGAAAAAAACAACTTCATGCTTAACTAGGCTGACGTTATATCGGCCTAATTCATCTTTGTCGTATCACGCCGACTAAAATAACACAGAAATCACGTGAGGATTCATTTTTTGGCTGAACTTTAGAACCCCTGACGCCGACGTGACGTTTGAGTCAGGTTGGGACATAGATTCCATTGTTCAGTCAGGTCCGATAAATCTGTCGGTCAATGACCTAGTGGTTGGGAATTCTAAACGCGTTCCATAAATCACACCCTTAAAGACACCGGAAGCACAAGATATGTAACATTAACAACAACATAAGCGATATGCGGCCCATACATCCTAGGCCTGTTGCGCAAATGGGGGCAATATTTTTGCCAGTCTTTCTTGCCATCATGCCAGAAGCACACTCGATTGCATCTTCGATAATCGAAGGGCGATCTGCTCACCAATGCCTTACATCGCACATCACCCTTCGAGAAATTGATCGGTCCGCGGCGAATCCGCTGCCTCTTGAAGAGGAGGCCAGTCAGAACCGGTGTTGTAAAATTTGCTCGTGGTACAAATAGTGTTAGCCGAAGACCCGATATAAAGTGCAATCTGATTGGTCGACCGGTAAAGTTGGCATCGTGCAAAGATACTCGAAGGGTGATGTGCGATGTAACGCAGTGGTGAGCAGATCGCCCTTCGATAGATTGGTACCTTGGCCGCCAGAATAGGAGGATCGGCGCAGCCTGTAGTCTCGGTCACCCAGCCGCAGTTTTGAATCGGGCGATCTGCATAGAGTACTGCGGAATAAAAAGGCTGGCTGCGCGAGACTACACAGAATGCCTCTACCTCACTCTGAACCACAGAGTCATGACTTTCCTCGTCATTGACTCTGACGTACCATGGCCGCCATGCTGCAGAGAGTACTTATCTTCAATGGTCATGTGATCTCATCTGGTCATGTGACAAACAAGACGGCCTCAGAAAACTGCAAGACGTCGTTATAAAGTAGACCACCAATAACACCGAAAAAACCTGCTACAAACTCCTGTTTATTGATGGAATAAATATATTCAGCAGCGACGTACACGATGTATGTTGAATTACAAGCAAAATTGTCGTCGTTTCAAGGGACTATTCAACATGCGGATGCAACTTGGATGTTAGTTGGTCAAGCTTCTCACTTCCGACGCAGTGCAAGATGGCACCCATAATACAGTCGAGATATGTACGGAGGCCTGTCGGAAATTGCCGAAGTACATACGAAGATGACGTCGATTGGCCTCCTGTTTTGTGATAAGTTGCGTGGACTCTGATGTCCTGATCCTGGCCCTTGGCCACAGAACACATCAGCTTTCCCCTTAAGTTTGGTTTGTCTCGGGTCCATCAAAGGATTCACTCTGTACGTTTGGCACTATCTGTCATCCGGTCACAGGATGTGATAGCACCAGTCAGTTTGCTAGAAAGAGCAAGCACGCCTGGTGGAAGGTGTTCTTGAAGGAACCAGCGTCTTGAAAGAAATAGGTGAGGCACCCAGAGATCAGTGAAAACGAAAGATAGGGGCGGAAAAGTTTGTCTACCGTCTGCATAGCCATGGCTGTCTCGATTCAATCAATGATTTGAGGCTTACATGTAAGTTGTTTGTTAAAACCTGGCGTCCACCATGTCCACTAGGGCGCGGACAAGACGCGGAATGTTCATTCCGCAACCTCTCCGCATATTCTTGAAAGATTCCGTTCACTGTCTTTATCATTCCTAAACGTTTCCCGGCGTTTCTGCACTTTCGGGAGAGGGCAAAATGCCCGATAGTCATTGACGCGGAAAGAATGCCGAAAAAGTACAATTTGCTTCCGCAACCCTTCCTATGTTGTAGGCGCTCTAGTGGACGCCACCCATTCAGGGAAAATGCGCACTAGATGGCATTTCCTCCACCCAAGATGCCATCTCATTCCATTTTCAAAGAAGTAACCATCAAGCATTCACTTGAATGAATGGCGACGACGTCATGTGGAAGAACTGGTATGCAAGGCCACTCTCTTTGTTGGAAATGTCTATACCGTTCTTTTTTCTTCTGCCGTGAAATGTGCTCTAGGCGCCCTCATTATCATACTTGGTTCAACATGACTGTCACCTCCGCCCCATCCTGGTCATCAAAACCTTGAACTGTCCTCGCCTTCACCTTCGAGTAGACTACATTTCCGCTGCAAAATGATTAACAAGACACTTAAAGGGCCACATACATTATTACCACTTTTTGTCGACAGCCAGCGCCACCGGCGGTCATTGCATCATTCTTCAATACTGTAGACTTACGTATTACAGAGTTTCAGGTATAAACTCAGTGAAATGTCCTCAACAAGAGTAATGGCTGGTATAAAAGAAATGCTTTTACTTGAGATTTGCACAGCAATGTCCAATGTAAATGTATTACAAAACTTGAAGTACCGTACATGTAAAGCACTTTTACAAATACCACCCATTGTCTGGAAGTCAACCTGCATTGCCCTCGTTCTGTCCACTGACCACAGTGATTTACTGTCTTTTCCCAATCGTCTTGAAATGTCTGAAAACTTCTCAGTCTTGAAATTGGGAACGTAAATGCTGCAGGCCGACCAGCTTTCGGTGATTTACGTACCTCTTACCAGCGGCCTCGGAGATTGTGTCGGGAAGTTTCTTCCCATGTGTGTCGGGTAAGGCCAGGCCGAGGAGGGCAGCCACGAAACAGATCGACCCGATGGATACCAGTGGCAAGGCGTCGGAAAAGTCACTTTTAATAAACTGACCCTAGAGATGAGAAGGAAATGTTGTCTGTGCATAATGACGGGACAACGTTGACAAGTACAGGTTTACAGATGAGTTTGACTAGGCTAGCAGTCATCTTGCCAAAATTAGGTCATCACCATGGGAACTCCCCGCTTGGGGAGTGGGAAAACCAATCATCTGTCACTCTGGAAGAGAATCCCCATGGTGATGACCTAATTTGGCAAGATGGCTGCCAGCGAAACTCATCTGTACGTTCGTATACTTACGAGATCGGCGAGAAATGGTGATCCTATGGCTGCGATCCTGCCGCACATTCCAACCACACCAAAACACACACTCCGCACCGATGTTGGGAAAAGTTCAACAGAGTAGAAATAAAGCGAAGCAAACGCGGCTGAGATGCCGAGTTTTCCAACAATGGATAGGACGGACAGAGGCAAGCCCGATTGTCCTGCAAAGAAGGACACAGTTGACGAATAATTCGAAATTCTCCGTTCATGCATCAGGTGCGAACCAATATTTCGGAAGGGGTAGCCTTGCACACCTGGGACCTTATTCACGAAGCTCCCGTAACTTACGGAACTGCGCAAACTATCCTTTAGCGGACCATCTGTTGTTCGCTATCAACCTGACAAAGGATTTGCGTACCCTTAAAGTTACGTGAGCTATGTGAATAAGGTCCCTGAACTACGCCATCTTAGTAACTTAGAACACGCATCGTCTGGTCAGAAGAGGAGTCGGAAACAGGAAATGTTCTCCCGCCATGCTTGCAACGCTCTGGTACCATGTAAATGGCTCTCTCTTCAACGAGAATGAAGTTAGTATCGGCCACAGTGGGAATTTCAGTACAACAAGTGCCAACCGTCCGAACTTCACTCTGACTAATCGCAAGACAGCACTCGAGTCACGACAGTCACGATACTCGTTGGTTAGATTCAAAAAATTTGCTCGACTTTATCGGCCGTAGTCCACGCCTGTTACATCACACTTCCTTTGCCCTTCTTTCGAATCAAACCTACCCTTCTCTCCCCACAAGACGACCGCCATGCTAGCGATGCACGCCAGACTGCCTAGTAACAAGGCAAAAATATGTGGCTTCTTTCTGCCAATTAAGAGAGGGACCAGGTTGGCAAACGTACAGCCAGGGACCTCCATCAGAACGTTCAAGGAATAGTTGAGGTAAACATTGCCAGAGAGGTTGCCGGAGTTAAGTGTTAGCCCATAGTAACCGGCGCATACTGCACTCCTGAAAATGAAAAAGGGACATATGAGACGACGAAGTACTCCGTTTCTACAAGTAACTTTCGAACAGAAGGCCTTCGTTTCTGAACCCGTTTCCGAAAAAGAGGACAGGGCAGATACATCATTCAAGTTGCACGAATCTTCCTGTTTCCTGTCAAACTCACCACGAAAATCCGACAATTGCTGTTCGTTTCAACAGTCTTGGCTGTCTCATGGCTTGCCAGAAGGATTCTTTTTTCACGTCCTTAACCAGGACGTCTAGGGCCTTTAACTGTTCCTCTGTAATAGGCCTCTTATTGACTTTGGCCATGAACCGTATCTCCTTCTTGGCATCTTCCACACGGTCGTGGGTCAGTAACCATCGTGGGGATTCTCGGATGAACCTGAAAGATCGGTTTCATGTCCTTGTTGACAATAGATTTGTAGGGGAGACCGGTGCTGGTTGTAAGAGGGGTAGGTTGCAACAGGTCTAATATTTCCTTAAATATCCACTGAGAGGGGCTGAGACTCCTGACATACATTGAAATTGATATTTGCTGTCTTTGTACCAAAGGGCATTTGAATGTCCGAATTGACTTTCCAAAAAATCGACAAAAACTGTTTTTAGTATATGTAAGTAAAAAATGACATGATCAGGAAAGCCCTTCTGCTTTACTGCCTGTGCAGTTTTAGAAGTTTATAAGAATACTATTTGAATAATGATGTAAAGCCTGTACAACTGGTCCAGCGTGATAAGGCCCACTTCCACATGCTTTGGTATTGTAGCACACAGCATTTGACCTGAACTATAGGTGGGGTTGGTAAAAATTACTCTGCTAGGATAATTGCCTATCTCATTTTTTCAGGTTTTGAGAAAATGGCAAAAACCAAATTGCCACTTTGAGATAGGCAACATTAAGGTTTTTATTCATCCTCATCCCTCGTCCTATAGACTGTTCAATCAACCAATTTTTTGTAAGAAGAGCGGATTTGCTGTGTGTAGAAGTTCATTTAGGAGACAAATCCCTGTGTCACTTTGGGAAGCACATGAAGAATAAAGGGAAATTTGCCACGCTCACGTTTTGAGATGTGTTGCAACCTACCCCTGTAATGTTTTGTCGGGGAGACATGGATATCGATGGCTAAACTTTGTTCAATCCACAAGTAACCATTGACATCAAATATTCAAAAGACCAAGCAGGTTATAGATACGTCCAGTATAATTAGGAAGTAATTAAACGAAAAAGTGTTACAACCAGCCCCGGTCCCCCCTATACGCAGAATCTTTTGTTCTCCGTCCAGGCTCTCCTTGTCAAACCAGGTCGACATGGTCTCATAAACAAATGTGTCCGTCTCCCTTATCTCTCTAATAGTTTTGTGACTCACCACCAATACGCAAGAAGCAAGATGGACGGGACCGCCAAGGCGATATGCAGGTGCCTCCAGCTGTTGCGAAAGAAATAAGCCAGAGGTGTGGCAAGAAGATTGCCAAGACCAAGAGCGTATGATCCATAAAACCCGGAAATTGTTCGATATTTTTCTCCTGTAAATTCCATTACTGAAACGAGGAGAAATTGTGTGATTGGGGTGTTGGTGTAAACTGCCGGGTGTAACATTTTTGAATGTTCTCCATCCTTGAGAGTTCCCCTTCTATTGTCTGACGGAATAAGCTGCGACTCGAGAAAGGGGGACACCAGAGAAACGTGTCGATCTATCTGCCAGCGTTTCCCAAACAGTAAGGGGAAACACTGGCAAACAGAAACACTGGCAGATGTCACACCTGTCGATTGCAGGCACTGACGTTAGCTTCCTAAGCATGACGTATAGGCACCGTTCTACTGGTGTGGCAGGAGCTATAGTCTGCGTCCAGAATGGTCCGAAGATTGTCCTGATGGTTGATCAAACGCTATTGCTTTTAAAGCCGCGTTCGCATTAAGACCGACCTGGGACCGAATTCCCCAGTTCGCATTCGGATTGCCTGTGTACGATTTTCATCTTGTCGGGAATTTTCTCGAGTCAATGTTCTAATCTATACTTTTGATATTGATGCAAACGTTTTCTTCTGTACGTACGGTGAGTGAAATGCACATTGAAGAGTGGTGCATGGACCAACCCAAGGACCAACCTCAGCGCCATGAACGAGTAGATTTCCGGCACAAATATCAATCCCACGGCAGCCAAAGCCTGGATTGCAATCAAGCTCATAGTTGCTGGTTTGCGCCCAAATCTAGGGGAAGAAAAAGCAGCTTTATTGAGATTCGTCGGTTATGACCTCAAAGAATTCACGGTGCAGTCCGACGGNCTTAAAGGATCACTGTATTGCATCTTTCTGTCGACAGCCGGCGCCACCGGCACCATGCTCCAATACTGTAGTTAAGCCTTTCGCCCCAGTGTTGGAGAATGTATGATTACAGTCTCGGTCACCCAGCCGCTGGGGATCGAACAAGTTTGTGTAGCAGTACTGCGGAACGAAACGGCTGGCTGCGCGAGACTAGTTGCATGCGGTAGTTTACCAAGTCATTAATAGAGGTCTCCCCCTTAACACGGGTAGGTGTAACGCAGGATTGGGAAGCAATACTGTGGTCCTTTGACTGGAGTTTTCCGAATTTTCTTCAGACTCCTCAACAGCCCAAAAAGCCAGTCAAGAAAGTTATCAAAGGTGGGATTGTTGTTGAAGAGTTGAAAGAAGGTCATGGTCCTGAGGCTAAACATGGGAAAACTGTAAGTAAATGATTAGTTATTCTGTTGCCTTTTTAAACTCATGTACATGTACTTGACTTCAGTGGGTGATATTCATAAAAGCTAGCAAATGCTTCTACTTCATTTTTCTCAATACTAGCCCATATCTTATTGAAGGTGTTGATTGCTCAGGCTCTGTCCTAATACCTTAAACCCTTGATTATGTCATCTTCCAGGTGGCAGTGAATTACACTGGTTGTTTAACAAATGGAAAGCAATTTGATTCAAACAAAGGGGGGCCCGAATTCAAATTCAAACTTGGTAAAAATGAAGTGATAAAGGGCTGGGATTTGGGATTACAAGGTGAGTGAAAGTAATACTGCAATATGTATGTTTCCCAGGATGAAATGGCCGAATAGGTCCTGTGGGTGTTAGCTGATAGTTTGACCTTCCTATGTCATGCGCACACATCCTTGTGTGCTCTTTGTTTTTTTAATTTTTGCTTATTCTCCATACTACATGCTTTCATTTGGTCGATATCTTTCAGGAATGAAAGTGGGAGGCAGAAGGAAACTGACAGTACCAGCAGCTATGGCGTATGTATATGGTTTTTTTCTCATATACAACTCTGGAAAAAGTTATTAGACCACCTCTGTTATTTCTACTCATTTCCCTTTCAAAAGGTCCCACAAAAAGTGTAATTCACCCATTTATGCCACAATTTGTTCCAATATACTTACTACCTTGTAAAACAGGTCTTCAGCTGTAATTATAAGCATAAAGTCCCGAAGATGTTTTAAACGCTACTCAGAGAATTTAGGTTTGATTATAACCGATGTAAAATGGACAACTGTCTACACAATGTAGCCTATGCACTTCATGTCCTTCCATTTAGTCCGAACTTTTGACAAGGTCCTTTTAACAGCTCCATTGTTCTTCATTTTGGAAAGTCAATTTCTATGTTTGATATTGTCTTGGTGAATTTCTGGCAATTTAACCAACACAATAAATCAGTACATACAGAATGATTGGAGAGTTTGTAGACACATTTTAATGGAAAATGAGTGAGTCAACCAGAGGTGGTCTGATAATTTTTTCCAGAGCTGTATATTGTGATCTGATTTTGAAGCAATATTCACTTTTATTTTTGTCCATTAATGAACATCAGTCCCTCTTTTAATATCCATTATCTTTTTTTCAGCTATGGGAAAGAGAAGCTTGATGGCATTCCACCAAATAGCACATTAGTGTTTGATGTAGAACTCAATAAAGTCAGTTAGAAATGATTCCAGCCTTCCTGGAGATCCGCATTTATTTGCACTTCACATCTTCATTGATTTATACCACACTGGCTGAATTTTTTGAGGGTGGGATTTGGACTTAATTTGGGGGGGGGGGTTGTCTAAGGAACTATGTTTTTAGCAGGTCAGGAAATCTAGTATCATCTCCCTTCACCTACCCGTACATGTATGTAACAAACATTGTTGGGTGGGTGTCTTTGTTGGTTTCTTTTGTTGACGGGGGAAGTAGATATACAAGACTTGGCTGACCTTATTGTTTTGTTACCCATTGCCATTATATTTTGATGATTGCTAGTCGAAGTGTATTTTGTAAGACCAACACACGGATGACCTTTTCACGATCAAAATGTGAACGAAACCCAAGTTGGAGGATGAATTCTTGCAGATACATGTCTGTTTCTTCCTTGAAGGAGAAATGTGTGTTCTGTCAACAGTCTGCCAACCAATGGGTAAATCTTGATTTTGTTTCTACATTAGTGCCCGTCATTCTTCATTGGTCTTTTGAATCTCCTGTTGAATTCTGAAGTATTTTAGATTACGCTAGGAGAACTGATTATTGGGGAAATCTCAGAGGTGTGTATCCTCTTTGACAATACAAGTATCATGCTTACAATGGTGCAATCAAAGTTTTGCATCTTTGTTGTGAAATTGTGCTGTATCTGATCATCACATCCTCAACAGTAAAGGTCAGTGTTGACCTAATTCACAATGGTTGGATGTATTTGTTCTGTGAGGTGTGTAAGAATGTCCCATGAGTGATGTTGTTTTATCAACATTTTCCTAATACACCCTGTCAAACTTTAATAGTGATTCGGTTTTATTTCATCAAAATATCTTAATTCAACTGTAATTATCTGCATCCAAGTAAGACCTTATTACAAGTTAGTGATGACACTTGGATACATCACTTTTCATTTTCATGTTTTATGAGGTCGGTTCAATCATCAAATATAATCATGTCAAAACCAAGTCTTAGGCCTAAATGATAAAAGGTGGTGCTTCTACATTGAATATCGTGAGGTTCCCTTGTCGGCCATTAAAGTGTTCAAACTTTGGTTAAATAAAGGACAATTTTTAAAGTACAACTTCCTCTCATTCTTTTGATTTCCTGGTGCTGGTTCAACATGTCTGCACCTCCAGTTGAATGGTCTTGCGCAGGATTTTCGGAAAACATGGTGTAAATGAATTGAATTTCTTAGGTGACAGAACATAAATTTTCTACCTCTGGTGTTCCTAGTCCCCAGGGGTTATTCATTCAGTTGATGTCAATGCCCCATCAGATGTTCGGTAATATGAATAAATACTGCTAAATGCTTTTTCTAGAATTTTGCAATATAAATGCACTGGGTAATGATGTACAAACCTGAAGTAAAAGCATTTGCTAGTCTTCATTCATATTACATGTATTATGACCCATTGGATCAGTGGATTGTCTTGCAAGACGTTTAGGTACGCCGTGTATCCATAGATGGCGCTTCACTAATTGTACACTAGTCCGTTGCCCTCGTAACGCTCCGGAAGTACAAGTAGCGGAACGTTTCGGGGGCAGGGCACCAGTCGCCACTGATTGATTCGGCCTTGACCCCAATTAGCTGACTGCTCGCGGAATTGACTTGTTCCAGAACTAATTTCCGTTCTAACTACTCATCTGAAAGATGTCATCCGAATTTGAAAGCTTAGAAAAGATTCTTGAGAAGAATCTGCCTCCAGAAGAACTGAAGGACGCACAGAGGATTCTTTATGGGAAGCCAATTCGGTACGGAAAGTTGAGTGCTGATCACAAAAATGAGCATGCATCATGCGCGCACTGTTACTGCTAGTAGGTGCAGTCTCATTATCCATGGATGACCTGGAGGGCCAGGCCAGCCACAGCACAACTGTCTGTGATCGACTTGGTGTGCCTGTGGTGGTGGTGGGGGTGGTGGTGGTAGATACCATATATGGGTGGTGGTGGTGGTGGTGGTGCATGGTGGTGATACTGATCTGATGTTGATGAATCCAGGTAAAAAAGGCACCGGTAAAAAAGGCACCGGTAAAAAAGGCACNGTCCATTTGACAATATCAAAACATCTGGAAATATGCAGTTATCAACGAAAGTAAATCATCATATTTATGCCATGCATTTTCTGTGGTAGTGCCTTTTTTACCTACCCCCCTAATTTTTAGTGCCTTTTTTACCAGTGCCTTTTTTACCAGTGCCTTATTTACCAGTGCCTTTTTTACCAGTGCCTTATTTACCAGTGCCTTTTTTACCGTGCCTTTTTTACCGGTGCCTTTTTTACCGTATCCCGATGTTGATAGCTACCTTGTCCTTGGAGGAATTATAGCCTAGTTGATACCAACATCATACACACATGGCATTGGCAATGTCATTTTATTTGTCATTTGACCTCAAGATCTGAGCAGTCCGTTGCCACCACCGGCCTCTGCTCCGCACTGCCACTCACTTGTTGACTACTAGCATGCTAGGCCTCCCTAGGCCTATTATAGGCCTACCCTAGGCCTACTATTTATTAGGCATAGCCTAGACCTATAGAGTTCCAACATGGACTCTTCCCCCTCCGATCCTGTGATGGTGATTGCGATCATATCTGATTTTGAGTTTTGCTCCACTCCAGGAAACTTGATCTACCCAAAGAACTCCTCGATGTTTCCAAGGAGAGAGACTTCGAGGTCCAAGGCTTTGGTTTTGATGCAGCTGAGGAGTGTGTAAGGCCAAAACAAATTGTCAGAGTTGGTGCCATCCAGAACAAGATAGTAGCACCAACAACGGCCACAGTTATTGAACAGGTATACATCCTACATGTAGTCAGGTTAATCTACATTTTCATTGTCTGGAGTTGTAGGGTCTACTCGGCATATTGACCCGTACAATAGAGCGGCATACAGTTCTCATTGATGGCGTAGGTCTATGATGAGGAAACTTCACCACGGCAATCAAATGGCATGACAATGTTGTGTTTAGATTCTCATTATGATTTTTTCATTTTCTTCACCCATAGCGAGATGCACTTCATCGTCGGATAACTGAAATAATTGATGCAGCAGCTCTTGGAGGTGTCAATGTGATGTGTTTGCAGGAGGCATGGAGTAAGTAAATGATCGAACCAGTGCTTTTCAGTCACTGATGTTCCTTTACTCCTTAATGATGACTTACTCACAGTCTTGTTTCTTTTACAGCAATGCCTTTTGCTTTCTGCACCAGGGAGAAACAGTCATGCTCCTGGTTGATTCGCCACACTGATACACGCTCCTGGTTGATTCGCCACACTGATACATGCTCCTGGTTGATTCGCCGCACACTGGCACGCGCTCCTGGTTTTGGCACAGTGTTATCATTGAGATGGGTTTTCTTGCCACGCCTGGACGACCTTACCTCCATCGCGGCAGAGGCTTGTGTTCCCCAGTGATCGCATTCGCTACTTGTAGACCCGTTCGTCGAATCAACCATCCTATGAGGTCTGGATGCATTCGCGGTGATATTTCGGGTCGATATATCACTGAAATTTTTGATGAAGACATCCGTATCATTTGTAAGATTTGTTGTCGCACACCTGGAATTAGAATGAGGAAAACGCAATGAATCACTGATTTACCCCTACCCATCCTTTCATCAGTATCAATGTGGGATGCTCCACTCCTTCGGATCAAGAACTGTAGGCCTACCACTGGTGAGAGTTGTAAGATCTCTCAGTGTTTCCGTATATCAGTGTTTCCCCTTATTTTTCCAAAACGCCGACAGAGAACTTGCCCGGCGTTTGTCTGTGCGTCCCCTATCAATTCGCGCCAGACAATACCAGATACAGATTGGGAACGTTCTAAAACTACCCCGGTCAGCCGAGGTAGGTGGCAGGCCGCGCTGTGGGTTCACTTGCCTGTAGTCCGGTACACCAAGTGTGAAGACAACACTCATTGCTAACGCTCCTGATATCATGATAACAGGGTACGTCACAAGAAAGGCGAATCTCTTTTGGAACACGGAAAATCCACCGATATGTCCAAGAATTTCGTCAAAATGCATCGTCAATACGGCAGCTTGCAAAAGTCTAAGTAAGTTCTTTAGTCTTATCTCTCACAAGGTCGAGAGCTCTCTGCGAAAAAAACAATTTCATGCTTATAGGCTGACGTTATATATAGGCCTACTTCATTTTTGTCGTATCACGCCGAGCAAAATAACACAGAAATCACGTGAGGACTCATTTTTTGGCTGAACTTTTGAACGCCTGACCCCGACGTGACGTTTGGGTCAGGGTTGGGATTAGTTTCCATTGTTCAGTCACCGTTAAATCTGTCGCTCAATCCCGCGCTCAATGACCTAGTGGTTGGGAATTCTAAACGCGTTCCATAAACCACACCCTTAAAGAACACGGAAGCACAATGTAACAATAGAGTTGTTATCTATTCATGACTGTCAGGGCCCGTATTCATAAAACTACTTAAGTCTAAGTGTGATACTTACATGTATCTTTTGTGTTGAACAAAGGATAAGTGTCATATTTAGACTTAAGTAGTTTTATGAATACGGGGTCAGGGGCCCAGTACTGTCAGAAAATGTGACCTGAGCCAATACTGACCGCCATATTCCATGTTTCGACTGACCATGAAATAATTGACCCTAAATTTGGCTAAATGTATGCCCGACCAAGCGCAGATAGTTACCCAAAATAACCACGATTGAGGCGGATTGATGGTTGATCTGGTAATGCCCGCTGTACACGATCCCTCAAAGTTGGATGAAAAAAACTTGACCAAAAAGATTGATCGTGTACGGCGGGAAATTGGATGAAATATTTTGCGTCAATCAAAGATTGATGGAATAGAGCCGGGGGCGTGGATATTTATTGAACAATTAACCCTCCTGAATTAAAATTTTCTGATTACGAATGTCATTTATGAATGGAGGTTATGCAACTGGACAGGTTTTGTAATGTCATTTTGTGAAATATTGGATGAAAATGATTGACCGTGTATGGCGGGGCCCTATACATAAAAATTTGACCAAAATGATTGACGAAAAAGTTTGATGAAAATGATTGATCGTGTACACCGGTCATTATGACTCTGTCGGAACTGCCAGTATAGTGCTAATAAGGCCTAGCTTAATTAGCTCTTGTTTGCTGAACAAGAGCGGCACAAATGATGAAATGGCAAGACAAAGTTATGCATGTTATGACTGAAGTAAAATTTTCATTAGAGGACTACTGGCACTGAAATCAGCGCCCGACGAACAGATTTCAACATTCTGAATGAGGCGCCCTGGAGTTAGATTGGCACCCGATCCTCCGCTAGGGGGCTTGGGCTGGCTGTCGCGAATATATTTTGTATTTATATAGACCGGGTACCAGTCTACCCTGGGGATTGCTTTGGATGGATTGGGGGCAGTACCTTTAAAAAAAGAAAAAAATAACAACTAGCTGGCATGGCTTAGGGTCTGGTCCAATTGTGGACGTTTCTCTGGCTTGCAGACGCTTTGTAGACGCTTGTGGACGCTCTTAAGTACGACCCGAAACGGAATGCGGTATACGGAACGCGGCAAATATTCCGCGTGTTCCATTTATCTGCACGCGGTATCACTTCTGTTTTGTAAGCATTGCGCAGGGCCCGGCGCAGGGTTGGCCCGTCACTGTCCAATCACGGTGCTCCATAGGGCGCGCGCAGATTTTTATTCCGCGCGGAAAAATCGCTACACCAAGTGATTGGTCTTTCCGCGTTCCGCCTATCCGCGTTCTGTAAACCGCTTACCGCGTGCAGATAAATGGATGAATGGAAATGGCTTGGAGCCGTCTCAAGAGATTAGTGGAGCAACCTACAACCTCGGCCCGAGCGTAACGAATCTCTGGGTACGAGATTGCTCAGGCTCCATTTTGGTTCCCGAAGCAAATGCTCAGGCTCCTGAGTGTCCATCCGGGTATTTATTCTCCTAAACCCACCTAGCGGAGGATCGTGGTACCAATCTATAGAAGCACATGACCCTATTTGGGCCCCATTGTGCAATAATATTGGGTGGTGTATCAATGCTTTTACAATGTATGTATACGGTAAAACCGGTGGGGGATCCCCATTACAGGGTTATCAATGATGACTCAATCGATCAGAGAAACGGAATACATTGATATATTTATGGCCTACAGGACAGCCTGTCCTTCGACCAAATGATGATGATGATGATGTGACAACAGTTTTTTTCAGTAAATAGATTTATTTGTTTTTTGGGGGAATGGATTTAGCCAGAGCTATTTCATTACATCATACATAATAATAAAATACATTTATATACATTAACATCCCATGAAGGTGATCTAACACTTTATACATAAGACTTGGGTCAAGTTATTATCTAGGTAGGCCCCTATGTCAATCATTATGAAAATTACCAACATGACCTTTACTTGAACTTTATAATATGTATACTGTATAAATTTGAACCCAAGCGTTATGACCTGCTAAATAATTCCTCTATCTTAATTGTCCTGGATATACAATGTATCGTTTTTCAAAAAGGAAAGTACTTCAGTTTATGGAATGTAGCTTAAGCAATCTAGACAGTGGCATTAAAAGCCTGGAGGGAAGACTATAGTATAGCCTATCTATGGCAGCTTGTCTCTATCACTAATTGCAGTGAGATGTGACGGGGTGGCTAATGGTTCAATAACTAATGCATAGAATGAAGAACACGGTAGTGCACGACGTCATAAACACGACATTGAACCATACATAAATAATACCGAGGTGTATTAAGTAGAATATTGCTGTTAACGAACATCCTGTTCCCTTTTATGAATCACATGATAGTTGGGCAATGTACATCAGAGATGACACTGAATATATGTACAGTGAGTGTCTTTTAAAACAAGCAATGTATTGAAAATAGACTGCCTTTCAAAGCCTCAGTAAAAATATATAATAGTGCATACATTGGGTAACCGATACATTTATCATTTTCATAGAATACCAATGTGTGAGTAAGCTGAAGCAGAAGTCTGTGTCATCGCCTGAAATCCCACAGGTAGACCATTGATTGGAAAGTGGTCACAGACTGAGTTTTGATGGTCATCTTCATGTTTCAGAGACAGACCACTGAAAAACCAGTAGACTGCTATCAAGGAAGCTAACTTGAGTCTCCATGCCAAGGGTGACAAACCCAACACCACAACATAGAGAATTTTTCTTATCACAAGGCCCAATATCAACGTTTGAACTCAAATTCCCTTAAACAACTTAATACTTATAATACGTACAATCAAAAATAGATAATTACCGGTATCTATTTTTGGTACAATTCATAATAAAAGTGATAACATATTTTTCATAATAACAATATAAAATTGCATTTTGATAAATCTGTATAAAGAGTACCTTTGGATAACAATAGTGATAACCTAAAGGAGAATACACCAGCACATACATACACCTATATACACAATTGTAACACACTTCTGTTGATATGCCAGGGCCTCAGATAGAGTGGGGAATCGGAAGTTAATACCGAGGTCAGCCATAAAGTTTGAGGGAGCTCTGATGTTATACTTTAATACCGAGGTCAACCATAAAGTTTGAGGGAGCTCTGATGTTATACTTAATACCGAGGTCAGCCATGAAGTTTGAGGGAGCTCTGATGTTATACTTTATATTTCATAGTGAAATTCGGAGTGATTGTCCAGATAAAAAAGTGGGGCAGTTCCGTTTATCTTATGTGATGGTTACTGCTCCCAAGACAGCTGTCACTAGTAAATTATTCACACAATACTTACTTTACTCAACAAGGAGCACAAATTCTTGACACACTACAGGGATTCAGATCTAGTTTACCCCACAACGTCCGTGGATTAATGTCTGGTGATATGCACCAGCTGATCATACAGTTTGCACCTATAAACATAAAGTCCTACCAACCAGAAATATGTTGGAAATAAACTATCCTCTCGCCACAGACTAACCACTCTACTACTAAAACCAGCCTAACCTACCACAATATCTGAACATGATTATCTTATCTAAGTTTTTGTGAGAACTAGAACCACTACATGAACAAAGCAGTCAAACTTGAATCAACTTATATTAACAAGGCCTTGCTAAAATCAACAGAAGATTGAAAGCGTTGTCGTAATGATGTCCTAATTACATGAATAGATGACGTCCCTGTACCCCTGATAATCTGTCGTGTAGTTGATCTGCTGTCCTAGTTGGGACTGCTGCCTTGGAATTCACACTACCTGGTGGTATAACATACTCAATGACGAATGACATCAACTTCAAACGACCATAGCACTCTGTAGGAACTGTAATCAAGAGAAGAATGTGATTATGATTAACTCCTACCCACCAGGGATATGAGACCAACTTCATCGTCAACATGCTATGCTTTAGGATTCAGTTTGGTTCAAGAGAGTTTAGTCTTGAACCAACACCGCTGCATGTCTCCACACATACCTCCTCCAAGGAAAAAAGGCCCTGTTTATTCTTCTTTTGATTGTGGTAAATATCTGAAAAAGTTTCAAATGCAACATAAAGTACCGGTACTGACAAGCAAAAGTAGTCAACAGAGTGTCCAAAGCACCATTAACTCCAGAAATTAAGCCAAAAATGACCAGATGCTCTTATATTGTGTCCGTATTTGCAAGGATGTGCAAAAAAGCACAAAGAAGTGGTGTTTGATGTCTCTGAGGAGAAACGAGACACAACCAGAGATGACCACTTCTTGATGCCACTTACTGCTCAGCTGCATGAGTCGGGCCATACACATGATGAAATTATCAAGGGAGATACGATCAGCCTCATCAGCAAACTTGAAGATCATACTTCCCAGCACCTTCACGCTGACCTTGTAACCTGAAATGACAAATGTGCCAAGCTGAATGGAAAGTTCTCATTTATTTTCTGATGAATCTATCGCAGAAATGGAAACAAATTTCTACCAGGATGATGATGGGAGGAAACTTACCGAGGGAAGCTACAGCATTTCTCAGCTCAAGAGTGTCAATCGCTCCAGAATTGTCTCGGTCACTGTTTTGAAATGTTTTCTGGAAAAAAGACATTCATCATTAGGATCTCACAAGTGACCACTGTTTTCTTATCTTGTGTGTGTTCATCAGTGTTTGTCAACGTGAATTGGTAGAGATACTGAACAGAGGCCCAATTCATGAAGCTTACTTCCACAGGACATAGATTCGTACATGTAAGTCGACTTGTTTTATTGCTCGATGACTAAAGCATGGTGAAAGGTGGAGAACCAGCTGCCCAACATCCACAAGTTCTACAGAGGCTTATGTATCTAGTCCCTGGTCTTACTCTTAGCATTGGAAACAGTCTCAGCGAAAGATTCTACACTTAGTATACAGACAGTCCCACCATCTTAAAACAGCAACTGATGTCTCACCTTCCATGTCCTGATTATGTTCCAGAGGTAGACAAACTCATTGTAGCCAAGACGACCAGAGAAGTCGACCTGTGTCAGAGGTCAAGGAACGATTCGTGAAACTATTGGTCTAATCGGCATTCGCAACAGTTACATGTTGTGTTTGACTCTGCATCTTATCTTTGTCAAGTCATACGACACAATTTCAAAGATCAGTAGCCTTCCTTCACTGACCCGGTGTTATAAACATAAGGCAGGGTTGTCTACGGTACTCCAAGAAAAGGCATCCAACACCACACAGACCTGTCAATAGCAGTGGCCTATGAGGCCAACTTCACATTTGGTTGAAAGGATACATCCATCATAGCCACCATAGCTTTACACGAAGCCAAGCTGATTTCTCGGTGGTTTGGCTCCGATCGCAGGGCATTGTTCAGGACCTGGTGAAATTCAAATGCGCTTATTTCCATATCCTGGAAAAGAGACAGGATTCTACATGATTCTGTATGTCTCACAGTTGCAAAATTGGAGATCTGTGAGGAAGTCACTTCAAGGTTTATTCCTTTTGACTATGTTCACATGAAATGAATGTATCTGCAATGAGTGGCATTGATAATTGTCACTGGTCTGGTACTCTGTACTGTAAGTAAAACGCTACCACCTACCTCACCAGAAGCTTCATAGAAAAATCTTCGGAATTCCGCTTCTCTGTCCTTTATGTTTGGATCCTTGTCAGGTGTCGTGTCGGTGATTTCTACATCAACATTCTCATCAGCTGGTCTGAAAAAGGGAGAGATCCTAGTATCACTTATCTTCTCATACAAAGGAATAAAACGGTCTAAAACGGTCTGTCCTTCAATATTTTCATTCCTATGACTTGCACAGCTCCTGCCTCCCTTCAATGGCTCCCTTTCTTAGCAGATCTCTCTGACCTAAGATTCACAGCTTTTTTCCAAACTGGCTTCCCAGTTCATACTGGCTCTTCCAGTTCATACTGGCTCTTCCAGTTCATACTGGCTCTTCCAGTTCATACTGGCTCTCCCCAGTTCATACTGGCTCTTCCCAGTTCATACTGGCTCTTCCAGTTCATACTGGCTCTTCCCAGTTCATACTGGCTCTTCCAGTTCATACTGGCTCTTTTGGCTCACATGAAAACCCTTCTTCCACCAATTTCAACCCTTCAAAGTACCGGTACCATGAGGAAGAAATAAATCATACATACTCAGTGTGGTTTTCCTTCTCAAAGAAGAACCTCAGCATGAAGGAGGTTTCCCTGTTGGGGTCAAAGGTCGACGGGATGACAACGTATTCCCCTGGCTCCATCAGGAAGCGTTTGACATTCTGTCTTGCGTTGGTGAAGTAATCACAACGTTCAACGTAACCAAAGTGGTCGAAATACTTCCTTGGCAGTGGGACAGGGAAATCCTTCATGCACTGGAATGAAAAAGGACAATGGAAAAGGGTCTGTACATGTAGCCTCAAATCCATCATATGCCTCTGACATTTAGAGTTGACACAGTTCTCAAATAATAATAGCACATTTGAGGTACCGGTAGATTATCAACACCAACAATCTTGTCTCAAACGTTGCATGTCATTGGAAGAACATCATGGGATGACACTACAATATTGCAACCTTACCTTGTATATTACAAAGCCCACATCTATATTCTTCGCCGTCTTGTTCTTCAAGCGACGTTTATCAACCTGCATCAATTCAACAAGGAAGCTGCACTGGTCGTCTTCATCATCATCATCACTGTCTCTGAGTATAATCTTATATTGTGGATTCATCCAGTGAGTGTCTGAAAGAAAATGGTATCAGATGCAGTTTCAATGCACCACAGCTCATCCATTTGCGAAGTGTGAAAAGAGAAGGGTCCAAACCCCTCAAGGATGGGATTCAGAACCTTGGCAAAAGCCCGCTCAGAGAGTAATACCGGTACTTACCTTTACAGTTTGGTCTTCCGCCAGCTGAAAGACCCTTCACCCACCTCCCATGGTATGTTTTGGCCGTCCACTGCCTTGATGCCATCGCGTTGGACTCAGGTGGAAGGTTACAGATATCAAGGGTTTGGAAATTATCCAAGAAGTCACGGAAATCCATCCTGAAATTACAGGATTTTGAAAGGATTTTCAAATTAGGAATGAGACAACTGCAAACCTGGCATCATGAAGTCTGTATGGATTCGGAGTGGCTTCCACAGTCAGTAAAGGAGTTCAACTGCTCCATGGTAAACCGAATCGGCAAAAACTTCAGGTTACTCATGTTATTTTTACTTCAAAATGCATCTGCCTACCAGAATTCACCATCATCTCTGAACACCAGGCCCATGGCCCGTCTCTGGTCCTCAGGTATGCTGTTCCACTCAGGTGACCTGTCGCTCCACGGGCCGTTCCATTCAATTCTGTTCCCCCACGGGTTCCTGACCCGGATCAGAGTGATCGGAACTTCTCCGCGGTCAGATATCAGACGAATCTAGAAGGTAGAGATGGGGAATATGGGTTTGCCACAAATTTTGGGCCTCAATGATGGATTACCAGACTTTGAGTTATTTGGAAAGAAGTCAAGAATTTCAAGGGGACGACAGAAAAAACTTTTCTCAGAACATCATAGAGATCATACAGCAAATTGCTCTACATATTAAGTACATGAGGTACTTGCATAGGCACAGTATGCAGCTATCTGATAACTACTGTCAACTACCTAGTTCTATTCTGAGCAATACAGAATCGGCATGCACACAAAGGACTGGACATAACGGAAGAAACTAACTTCCTAATAATGCAAGACATGACTGGTATCTTCTTAATAATCGTTCATACGGACAGACATGCCCTAGTCTAAATGCAGTTTGAACCTCTATATACTGTTGACAAGGAAGACAATGTCTGACTCTGAGAGCCTAGAAACAAGTAAACGAAACATGCAGATTTACTAGCTAAGCAACTACATGTATGTGTAGTTTTACACAGAGAGTTGATGCAGGCTTTGAATGAAAACAAACATATCACAGACATATTTCATACATAATAACCTGTTTCATATTCATCATGATGAGTTTATTAAATTGGGTCATGTTGATTTATGTTTTGTGATTGCAGGTATTTGATTATATTTTTTACAATCTGAATCACTCTGCTCTTTTTTGTGAAGAGATACATGAACTCACAAATTTCCATGCCCCATCACCCCACAGATAATCATCACTGTTTTGAGTTGACCGAGTCGTGCCGACAATATCGGGTAGTTACATCTGCATGTAGGCTAACTGACCTTTCTAGCCCAGAGAGCGAGACCCATATGAACTGACTCGAGCACCACCATTGTGAACTCGGACCGATCTGCATACCATTGATTAATCACAAGGCAATCAACAACTTAACCAACTTTTGATAGATGCAGTGGCCTATTATTTCTGAACATTCAGGAGTCAGAACCAATTCCACTTCTTTCACTAACGATACGTTTTGTATACACATACCGTAAATATGAAACAGATATACTATACTCATCTATAAAGGCCTAAAATTACCTCCAATCCTAAATATAAGAATGATCAGTTGAGAAGAAATTACTCCTTTTGCAGGATAAGACCAAGATTCCGTAGTATTCATACATGATTACTATCAGCAGAGGGAATGAGATTTAGCCGAATGAGGGTGGCTGTCCTGGGTACAATGTAAGCATGCCATTATGTGTATCTCCTTTCATGCCCTCATGGAATGTAGCACAAAATGATTAGTATGAGTACTAATGAGTTTAATGTACGAACGAAATGGTGTAACCAAAGTATTCTGAAGAAACCAGGGCCTGTTATCCAAAACTGCAAACATTTACCTCAACACTTTGTCATGTTTTACAGAACGAAGGAGTGCAACCAACGTCACGAAGACAAACAACAGTTGAGAGTGTTTTAATTAGCCTCATGAATGCTCATCATAACATCAATTTAGTCATGTTGGGTTATTTTGTTAAGCCAGATGTTAGAGTAGGAGGTTAGTAGAACAAGCCATTGTCCGAGTTGCATCACTTCTATGTCAACCCTTGAAGACTGAGAGCAACCAGGGGAAATTCCCTAAGTTTTAGAGAAATTTGTCACAAATTCTGTCATTTAATGAAGAGATCTAGGTTTTCACTTTGAGCCCGAAGGACTGCCTCATTTTCATATGAAAACCAAACTGTCAATCATTTTGGATTTTCCAATCGTTTACACATTCAGTTGCCTCAGTCCCCGGAAGGTTTTGATAGCGGTAGACCTATACCTCTTTGCCTCGGTTGGATTTTGGAAGCATGTGCCTTGGGATTCTGAACTAGAAATGGGCATAAAGCAATATCTAAGAACAACAATGGTGGCAACACAAGCGGAATGTAAATGTATATCTTTATTCACCATTGAACAAGGTGTCTAGTGTATGAAAAGTTTATGACTGGTGAGAAAAAGCATGGACAAACATGCCATTACACTCAAAACCTTGGGCCCTTTCTCACTTAATATGAGGCGGAAAAACATTAATCTACACATTCAGAGTAAAGCAAGCACTTTTTGTGGTAATAATGCCACACCAATATCATCAAACGACAATCCATGAGTTGTACACCTTTTCACTGACTACATGTAGGCAAAGCTTGAAGCCACCACAGCATGTCAGGAGTTAGCAAGCACATTTAGTCAGGGCAGAAATGTTATCGCACAGCCCAACACCAGTCCCAAGGATTACAACTTATGTACATGTACAAAGGTGAGTCAGTGGACACCAGCCACACAACCTTTCACATGGTCAGTTCGTGATGGTCATGACTCAGGCAGCAAACTCTGTTCAGGTCTTGCAGCCAAACTACCAAGGACTTTAACGCATCACATCTTACACAAGAAATTGCATCACAGGTCCCATGACCCCTTATCATCATATAATCTGCACAAGATTAGATAGAAAGCTCACCTCTCTCATATCTGTGACACTGTAGGCGTGGCCCGTGGCCAGACCACTAGGTAGGATCGTCTCGCCAACTGTACGCTCATCTACAGGCTGCAAAATAAGATTTTACCAATGTAACATGACGGACTGATATAACTGAAGGTGATTTTAGAACAGTTTCAGTTCCCTATCCAGTGAAGGTAGAACAACAGCGAGTATCTGCAGGACTAGGAACCTAGCCACCACTGTAAATTACATGTAGGCCTACCGGTACTTACATTTATACCAGCCCCAATCACTGACTGCCTCTCCAAGGCTTTGAACATGATATTGACAATGTTTCTGGGTATGGAGTTTGGACGATTAAGAATATAGGATTCTGTCAGGCCTCCTGTAAAGTCTGTCAATGCATCTGCTATTTGACCACCTTTGATAGCCTCATAAGAACCAAATAATCTGAAGTAAAGAAACGGTTACATGTATGACAAGGTCATTCAATGTAAGAAAACTCTCAGGTTTTCAGACAATTTACTTCAGCATGTAAGAATGCAAATGCAATTCGTTTTTATCTGGTTGAAACACCAGATTTTTTTTCAAATTCCAGTTGGAAGATTAGCTTCCTGACCATACTTACTTGGCATAGGCCTTCTCAACCAGAGCACCCCAGAATTCATTTGGAGAGTTTGAATGAACGAACGCAAGTTGTCCATTGATAGTAGGAAGACGGTCATCCACAACAACTTCTTGCCAGATTCCTGCCTGCCAGAATTGAAAGCGAAACATGCCAGCGTACCAGTCTGGATGGAAGCTTTGTCCTCGAGGGATCAAGTTGTAGATCAATTCCATGTTCTCTGAAATACTGGCAAGAGCAGCAACGACCCAGCAGTCACCTGAAGAAGCAAACAAAGAATGAGGTATCCATTGGAAATGGAACATTTTGCATGTTTTGAAAGTGAAAGCACAGTTCTTGGCTGATGTAAAAGTTGATATTCCTGCTTGAAGCAACATCAATCATAGTCATACATGTAATGTAGGATGCTATCTACATCATCTTCTACCAAAGTCAAAAGCAAAGAACTCCGAGTCTGATATAATGTGTAACATAACTGGATATTACCTAGTTTTCCTTGTTTCAAATCAAATCTGCTAGCACCTCCAACAAATAACTCTGGCTTCAGGCCTCTATATTGTCGCACAATTTCCTGAAAGGAAAACAATCTTACATATCACTCTCTACGAATCCAAAGCTCTCTCCATCTGTATCTCTGTTCATGAATCACGCGACTTCACTGCTTTGAACTTGAGTTTGATAAGATGTTTAAGTTGCAACACAACCGATCTCAGGTTGGATACATCCTCATCCCTTACATGTAATTTCAAATCTCCATCAAATGAACTCCAGTTTCCTTGCATCAAGGATACTTACACCAGGCCGCAACCATTCAAACCTGTATGGTGGATGTCGGCTGAAATATACTGAGCCATCAGCAGCTGGAAATTCTGGGTCTTCATAAAGCATTCGACGACGTAAGCAATCCTGTCTGACGCTCTCAAAATCATTTCCAACAGGAGCTTCTACAGCAGTTGGAAACCCTAGAGTTGGTGGTGCCAGAGGTTCTGGGGCATTCGGACTTGGCCTTGATGGAAATGACGGGTTCTGACGTTTGGAGGATAAATCCCCATCTGGTCCAGGACGGTTGTAACGCTCAGGTAGATCCTGATTTCTGTAGTCTCTTTGTTCTCGCTCTCTTCCAAGACTACCAGTACCAGGACCTTGCGCCCGTCCACCACTTGGGGAGTGAAAACCCCGGTCACCACCACCCCGGCGATCGTTTCCAAAATCCTGCAATGTGCCCATCCGTCCTCCTGTTGTTCCAGAAAGATCTGGGTATTGGCTTCCCGCAAATTGTCCCTGGCCTTGGACATGGCCGTTCACCATGTTCATACTCGGTCCATGATCACGCAAGGGGCTTCGCTGAGGCGAGGGTTCAGGAGGTGGATGTGAACCAACCCCAGAACCAAAACCTCCTGCTGGCGCTGGCCCAGAAGCAGTCGGCTGGGGCGCGGGCGGGGGTCTTTGC
>NMRB01000332.1:114066-171896 GCA_002633025.1 Notospermus geniculatus | reverse complement strand
CCCCCCAGGCCACAAAAGCTACTGAGCAGCGATGCTCTATTCTTTCCGTGTCTTTTCCAATACAACACCTACTCGGTGATTAGCAAGGAAATGTCAGACTTATTAAAACCTCCCTGATCCAAAAGAAAGTTAATCCCTGTTCTCATTTCAGTTCAACAAGAGACAGTGAGCTTGTTGTGAGCTCCTCGTTTCATATTGTTCATTCCATCAACTCTGAGGAACACAATTCACCATGTTCACTGTTGTCAGGACAGACAATGGGTAAATTCTTTTGCCATTCACAGGCATTTCTCAGGAGCGTTCACATTCATTGCACCCTTCATACATGTACTACCGGTATCATGGAAACACTTCATAAAATACTCAACAATAACATTCTATACAACTATATCCACTTCTACACAAAAGCTTTGAAGGTCAACAACAAACAAACTGAGGCAGCCATATACAAGATCACCACCACGCCAACTGGATAGGAAGATTCTAGTGCAACAACCACTTTGACATCGTTGATGTACAAGGGAGAAACAGGCATAGTCATGATGACGACGGCACCCATCAAATTGGACTACGGTACTCAAGAGGAATAGGAACGACAGCAAGATCATGGCCAATAATGATGTCTGGAACGAGGAAGAAACTTACAAGGTACAACATTCAAGGATGTTTGTGCGACAATGAGTGCAAGGCAGAGCAGGAGGAAAACACTGCTTCCATTTCAGAAGGAGGAAAACAGAAGAGATGGTCTTGTTATGTATATTGTAACAAGGTCATATCTACGTCTGAAGTTCCCCAAGGTTTGGGAGGAGTGCAGGCACAGTTGGTGATCAGGAATGGTGAGAAACTACTGTACATCATGAAATAATGAAGACTCAATGAAAATATCATTTCTTGAGCTAAAAAAGGACCAAAAATACTCATCAGAATATGATATTTCAAAAAAATGATTATGCTATCAAATTACATATATGTATAGATTATTAAATTGTGTCAACCTGAGGTGAGATCTGCAGGAAACGCATCAAAACTTGGAGTATTGGTTCAGTTTGACTGTTTCATTCAAATCTTCCTTATGGCCCCTATTACATAAGTATACGGTATACGAAAACGCTGGTTAACAATGGCTTCACGGTCGTGAATCTATTTGAAGCCTTTGTTAACTGGCGTTTTCGTATACTGTATACTTCTATGTAATAGGGGTCTAATGGAGTCACCGGTTTTGTACATATGGTTTGTGGAGGATATCCAGTCGAGAAGGTCAACAGTTTTTGAACTTCACTACCTGTACACAACTTAAAGCAATACCATCAGACGTGACTTGGCAGAAGCTAATCCACAGCCCCTGGCAACTTCCACCATAGACTAGATACACTTTGTGTTTGAACTTGAATGATGTACTGTACATCAGCAAGGTGACAAACATAGGATAACCTGTTCACAGATGTAGGAGATGTGCATGAGCAGACTTACAGCCAATTGACAATTCTGTAACAGCAACTGCACCAAAAACTGATTGATACACAGAAAAAAAGATGGTTTTGACTTCTTACTACAACACAGATTTAAGTATTTTGGCACTAAAACCTGTTCTGACTAGGTCAACTTTTTATCATATTGCATAATATCACCGGGCAGGTAACATCGAGGCCATCCGTGGCCTCATCCAGAGGCTTGTTGCGGCGCTTCTTCATAGTCATAGTCTTGCGGCTCTGGTTTCTTGTGCAGACAACTTTCATCATGGACGATCCAATGCAAAGGTAGAAGGATAAGACCAGACAGGGAGATCCACACTCCACCAATGTAAAATGCCAAGTTGTAGCTTCCAGTGTGATCGAATATCAAGCCTGCAATGAAAATGGTTGCCATCATACCACAGGGTATTGGAGTTTTTTTCAAATACTCCAATACATGCAGTCAACAATTACAGAGCCAAGAAATATGTGAACCCTACTTGACTGGCTAGGTTTTCACCAGCATCTCTCCAGGGATGAAGCAGGAAAATGGACGATGTAACACACAAAGGACAGCACATTCTTTTCTTCACAATACATACCAGCAAGAGGCGTGCCAATCACGGTCCCAATGCCTTGTCCAAACTGCAAAAATCCAAAGGCAGTTGATAGTCTCTCCAGTCCAACTACTTGAATTAGGATGAGAGTTGTTAGTGCATAATTTGCAGAAATAAAACACCCAAAGGCTCCAACCACAATGCAGTGAGACCAATAAGATGTACAGGCAGGAATCAGGAATGTGGCTATTCCACATAGCACCATGGAAACCTCATACATGAACACACTGTTTTTGAGTTTGTCAGCCATTAGTCCATACAGTATTTGTCCAACTGTACTTGTGATTCCCATAATAGAGACAAGGAATGACGCTCGTAGATAGTCAATGCCATGAAGTTCAGCTTTGTCCACAATATAGGTATATGGAGCACCGTACCAACAGCATAACATGAAATTTGACACACATATCAACTGATATCCTGGATGTTTCATCAAAGATACGTCAAAGATGTTCCGTACTTCTTGCTTCAACTCAAATAGGAAATATGAAATGCCTAGCCTGGGTCGATTTACTTGATTGTCATCAGCTGGTTCATCTGGTGATTGGGGTGTTTTCACAGTGCCTGCAGCTTGATTTCTAAAACTGGTGCCGCTCGTGAAAATAATGGAACTTGCACCATGCCCAGAGTATCGAATTTCTTGGAGACTAGTGAATCGCCCAGTCGAGTCCTTTCTATGATGCAATCCACGGTCACTGTGTGAAAGCGTTCGGTGCAATGAAGAAGGAGGCACACTCAGAAGTTCAGCACTCGCCGAGACAACTTGTCCAACAGGTCTTTGGCCACTGGGTGGCAGCAAGAAACCGTCATCAATCATTGCTTTATTCCCAAGTTCCTCAGATTCTAACACTGAACTGCCCTTGGAAAAATGTCCACTGCCAGCTCCAGATATATTCGTAGACACCTTATCACACTCACTCCCTTCACGACTCACCAGTACGATCTTTGATTCTGACAGAACCATTGTTTCCGCTCCTCTATTTGGGTCCCCAGCCTCATCAGGCTCATGAAGCTGTACCATTGGAATGTTTTCTTTAGAAGAAACTGGAACTTCCATGATCAAGCGGCCACCATTCCCTCCCTCTCCTCTACTTTCAATCCTGTAGCATGGCTCAGTTACAATTGGACGAAACAAACACGAAGCAGCTACCATGTTAAAACATATGCTGGCTACAACGAGGAGAGCACCACGCCAGGCATATGTCAGTATCAAAGCTTCAAATACCGGTGCAAACGTAAACACTCCACAACCAGATCCAGCAACAGCTAAACCAGTGGCAAGTCCACGCCTGGCCTCAAAGTAATAAGTAACCGACAGTAAGGCAGCAATGTAAGACATCTGTAGTCCAAGACTGCAAAGTCCACCAATGCTGACGATCAGGAACTCCACTGATGTGCCAAAAAAGCTGATCAGAAAGGCCAGACCAACTAGGACGCCCCCTACCATTCCAATTGAACGACATCCGAAGATATTGACAAGCGCACAAACTAATGGACTGAGGACCGGAGGAAGTCCATACATCATTGCCACAATGATTGCTGTCTTCCCCTTGCTTTCTTCGAAGTAGTCTAAAAATTCCGGGTAGAAGACACCAAACGAAAGACTGCAGCCATCCGCTATAAAGAAGATCATGAAAGAGCCGAATACCACCACCCAACCCCATCCGCCATCTGGGGCCAGGTCAGACGGTAGTTCTTGTTGGACATCGATCTGTTCGTGATCATCACCACACTCTGGGTTTCCCTCAGGCATTGTCGTGGTCTGGGTATCAGCCATTATCTGAGTCCTGAAAAACAGAACAGGATTTCTCTCAAGTTAAGTTACAATCCAGGCCTAGGCCCGTGGCAAATTCAGGGGGGTTTCTCAGAGGTCAATACATGGTCCTCAAAAGCAGATCAGAATTAGGGGGCCTATCCGTAGAGAGGCCTGCAAGAGTGCAACTTGATCCTTGTTGGGCTCACTCTAGCTGTGGCTTTGGGGTCATAGAGTGACTTAGACAAGTAGTGAGACTTAAAGCCAGGCACTATAGACAGATGGGTTATAATCGACGAGCCTAGTCTCGGTCACCCAGCCGCTGTTTCGAATCTGGGGAACCGTAGCAGTACTGTGTGGCTGGCTGCGCAAGACTACGCACAGCATTGGGGATTCCCAAAACCTCGATGCAGGATAATGCTATAATATGTGGTTCTATGGTTCTATACACTACGCACGCCTGTAGATGAGGTTGCACTATTATTTCGGCCGAACTGGAGAGTGAGTAGCGGTGCATAGTAGATAGTGTGCGGCTTTAAGTCCCGTTGTCACTCATGAGGTCGGACCTGTCTCGTCACTCTCTGTCGTGTCACTTCGACTTGACGACGACGACATGTTGTCAGTCAGTAATAGTCAGTAGGCTCCCCCTACGGCTGTCATCTAGGCCTAGCACGGTTTAGTGTAGACCACAGCATAGACTGTGAGCTCATGTTTTGGGGTTCATGATTCTGATGAACATCTATCTGATCAGGAGAAACATAAAGGTTCTTGTTTTAACTTTTAGTACACAATGCAAGCAATCAAGGCAAGCAATGACATGAACATGACATCTCATGATGATCATGTGATGATCTGTCAGATGATCTGACCACGGTGTGTTGGAGGTTTTTTTGATACACACCATAAGTATATGTAGAGAAGGTGAGGACACTCGCTCTCCCAAAATGACAGGTCCGATTTTTAAACTCCCGATTTCACTGTAATTTAAGTCAAGTCACACAGAAAAAACACATCGAACATATCCTTTGTTAATTAAACTTTGCATCCGCGATATTCCTTTGAATATTATTCCCTGATTAAGAGCAGAAAACGGCACTTTAATTGACGAAACTTCGTTCGCAGCAGTTGAACGGGAGACCGCCATGTTTTAACCTCGCCTGCAGGAACATCTAATGCACAATAACGCACCTGGCGGCGCCCTTCGAAGTCCATAAGATCATGGGAGCGAGGCAGGCCCCATTCAACCTGGCTCCCATGATCTTCCAGACTTCGAAGGGCGCCGCCAGGTGCGTAATTGCGCACCACATGTACCAGTAGGCGAGGTTAAAACATGGCGATCTACCTCGCACGGAACTTTTCGAAGGTTCGTCATTTAAAGTGCCGTTTTCTGCTCATAATCAGGGAATAAAATTAAAAGGAATAACACGGAATGAAAGATACATCAACGAAGGATAGGTTCGTTGTGCTTTTTCTGTGTGACTTGACTTAAATTACAGTGAAATCGGGAGTTTAAAAATCGGACCTGTCATTTTGGGAGAGCGAGTGTCCTCACCTTCTCTACATATACTTATGGTGTGTATCAAAAAAACCTCCAACACACCGTGGTNGCCTCCAGGTAAAATTCCTAGGTTTTTAGCCTCACCACCAAGGAATTTTACCTGGAGGCGAGGTTCAACCGGAAATGGCTAGTGAATAATACCGCTAGGGGCGCTGTGTATTTGAGTTGTGAAATCGGTGTATAGCCATCATAAAGCCAAATAATTTAGCAGGGGGAAAGGCACCTGCTATTACCTAAATATCAGAATCAGTAGGCCTACCTCAGTCACACACCCAGTCCCATATCAAGAATCTTGCCCTTTAGGCCTAATTAGCCCTGTGTCTGTCATTTGTCTTGGAGAAGTTTTTCATGTTCTTTGATTTTTGATTGCAGAAAAGGAAGGCAAAGCCATGCACTTATCATACAAAGATAAACTAAAGTTAATTGCCTACACCAGGCAAATTACTCATGGGAAGTACACACCTGATGTTTCTCCTGATGTGGGATTCTTAGATGTGGTTGGAAATGACCGGAGGTGAGGATTGATTCAGTGATAAAGAAGTGTGATGTGTTAATGTATGGTGTTACGTGATGGGATGCAGAACTTGCCAGGGCATTATTTTCTACTGTCTAGCTTATCATTTGTTCTCTCAAATAGGTAGAAAACTTATTGAATTGTTTACCTTGTTCTGAGTGACAGTCTGATTATGACGGTTCTTAAGCCTGTCTTTCTCAGTAAGATGCCACACAGCTTTGATTATGTTGTAGTCATTTTTTGAGGCAATACAAATCTGCATGGTCAGGTTTATGGTTGTGGCTTTCTTTCATTTTGCTAGTCCTGTTGACCCCAATGTTTGGTGAGTAGCCAAGCCATCGTACTGTAAAACTGTTGTAGCTAGGTGTGGCTAGCTTGTGTTCAATGGCTTGCTATTGTCAGTGGATGGTGCGGCTCACTAACATATTATCAAGAAACAGATGGCATCTGTCTGTGAACTTGTTGCCCTACTCTTTGCTTATTGTTTTGTGGATGACCATTCGTGTGCTGCTTCATTGTCTTGTCTACCACCATCTTGGGGTCCAGGTGTCCAGTATCATTTAACCTTTTTCATTCAACATACTGTGTTCATGTCACTTCTCATTCACATCTCCAAATGACATGATTCTCTGTCAAATCATATGTTATCTGTGTCAGTCATGTCAGTTGGCAATAACAAGAATGTGTTTCCAAACCACATCTCACTTTCCAGCTTTTCTGCACTTACAGTAAGACACTACATAATTTATTATCAGACGAGAATAAACTAATGTGTTATTATAGCGATCTGCATTCTTAAGTCAGTTCATTTGCCTTACGATTAACCTATCATTTCAGGCAAGCCTGGCAGAGTTTGGGTGACATGTCAGCTCTCAGTGCAATGGAAGAGTTTATAAAGACTCTAGATGCTTTATGTCCACTGTTCAGACCCTATATCCTCGCACACAAAACAGAGCAAGAGGAACAAGAGAGGAGAAGGTGAGCAAATCAATCAAGTGTTGGACTGTGTCGCCAGCTTGAAATAAAGCAGCCAGTCACGGACAAGGACCACTGCTGAATGACTGTTTGACCAGCCCCATTATGGCACCTGCCATGTGACTGTCTTTTTTGGAGACTTTGGTTGAAGTGTAGGTGTGGGAGGTCAAATGTACCTGATTCATCAAGGTGAAGCTTATCAGAGAGCCCTGCCACAACTGCTCCTTCTGGGCGAGTGGAACGCTGCAGACTAACTTTACAGCCAGACTACTGAATCGACTGACTGAGAGAATCTGGATCAGATCAGGCCTAACAATAAAGCTCTATTGTTTCATGAGGAGAGCAATCACTCTCCCACTCCTCAAATTGCAAGGCCCGAGATCAAGCATCTTATCCAAGTTCACCTGAATGGTGAAAAATGCTTGGATTCAGAGTCTGCATTATTCGCAAAATATAGATTTGCTACAGAGTTGATTGGTTATCAGAACTATGAATAGATGGCAATGCCCACGTTCTGTTGTCTGTGACAATAAGAATGTGTGTTCAAGTGACATGATGCTACATGATGATAGGTGGAGGCACTGTCATCATGATCCTTTGCTGTAGCAAATTCAGTACAGCTTCAGAGTATAGAGGTAAGTGTCCAAGTATCACAGGGACTTGATACCCTGTTGTGTTTCACTCATTGCCAACCCTGAGATCAGTCGCCTGTTTTGTTTTATTTCAGAAAAGAAGAAGAGGAACGACTTAAACGAGAAGCTGAGGAGAAAGAACGGCTTCGATTAGAAGAGGAGGCTCAACGCAAACAGGAGGAGGAGTTACAGAGACGGTCCAAACAAGAGTAAGACAGATTTGATTGTTGGATACGATCGAGTTCTGTAGAACCTTATCTAGGGCACCTTTGGGACAGATACTATACTTGATTGAGAAGTGTCATGATTACAGAGGTCAAAATGAGCAGAAATGACCAATTTGGGACTGAACATTGGTGTCCTAATACGGAGAGGTGTCCTCCTGGCAAAGGTATCTGCTAAGGGAGGGTCTACACTGCTTTGTATTGTACTAACATCAGTGCTTCACTTAAGACGGGTGCAATCACGCTCGCGCACCCACAAATTTGCGCCGAGGAGCTCAATTGACCGCACTCCTCGGTATCCTTGGAAGTTCAGGCACGAGTGTGAACAGCTCTCCTTCTTGAGTGTGAACAGCTCTCCTCGAGCCTTTGAGGAGCTCAACAAATTGAGCTCCTGCAGATTTCAAACTACACTCGGCCCCAGTGTGTATCCAACGTCCCGGTCTTCCACAAACTGGCAGTTTTGGGGCTCAAAAGCCGTGAACACCACTAGACATTCTAGATGGCACTCCACTGGGCTCCAGCCAATCACCACGCTTTCTCACTCATAATTGCCGCGGAAATTCCGCGAAACTAAGCGAAATGAGAATTGCCTGACGCAGAGGAGCCTGATAGCCTAGTGGTTATCACGCCCGCTTAGCAAGCGGCAGGTCCCGGGTTCGAATCCAGCCCGGGCCATGGGGATTTAATTCCCGGCTCTTCAGTCCGTCACATGGGACAGTAAGCCGTGGTGCCTTGTACCTTGTGTCTTTGCAAGGGCAAGTAAAAGACCCCATCCAAGTGAGGAACATGAGTAGCTTGTGATGGCCTCCTCCGTACTTACCAGGGCCAATAATGCTATTGCGTCGGCCCTGACGGAAAAATGAAATACAAATACCGAAGGGGTGAGCCCGTAGCGTCTGGCCAAGCGAGACTAATTTCAAACGTGAAGCACTGTAACATGGTCATGTTATAGAGTCACTGTCATGGTAATATTACGAAAAAATTCACCTGGCCAACTAACTGATACTTACGGTATTGTTCCAAGAATTAGACACCTAAGTGAGATATTTCCATTGACTTTTCATAATAATGTGTTGATAATGTAATTCAGTAGTTGGTTGTGTCTGTGTGGGTGAATGTCACAAGTTATGGTATGTTCTAGAAGATCTCAAAGCTTCCCTCCCGGCTAAATAATTTCATAAGCCATTTTGCCTAAGGCAACACAATAGTCAAGAAGTTAAAATTGAAATAAACGTAACTCGATAAGTTTACCTGGTCATTTAAGCACATAATGAGGGAAAAATTACACACTGGAAAAGATTCATGTTACTTTGCTAACGATTCCTTTGTGGAAACATAGGTTACCCAGGCAACACAGTACGCTCTAGGCTATTGTGTATTCTCTGAAATCTTACACCCAGGACGTTAGGTATGCGACACACGCACACAGGCTTTCAGATGTAGTCAGATTATGTCCTGTTATTCTGACTACACTTGTATTAACCTGGCAGGAGTTGCTTCTATTCCTCTTCATTTTTCATGATGTCTGAACCTGAACAACCAACAAGGTGTGCCATCTAATTCTGGGTCACTTCTTTTGATCTCTGCTTTGTGTTCATCCCGTTGGATACATTACCGGTGCTTCCACCTATTAGAAAAACCTGTTTTCTTGAGACCGGTGTCTCAAAAAGCACTCCACCAATTAAGACAACCCGGTGCGGAGTGTTGGTGTTGATAATTGTCACTGCAGTAAGTACCTCAGTTGCCAAGTCTTTGCGTTCCAAAATAGCACCAATTTGGATGTTTTGCACTCATGCATGATACAAAATGAAAAATATACTGCACCATCTGTCATTGTGCATCCATAGAAATGAGAAAACCTCATGTTTTTTGTCGGAAAACGATTTTTTGGCGTTCTTACACAAAAACCCCCTGCCTACAGATTAGGCCCTGTTGCGCATGCTGGAGCTAAAAACCTGTGTTTCAAATAGGTGGAAGCATAAAAAAACATGTGGATTTTGATAGGTGGAAGCACAACTAAGAAATGGACTTGGATTTATGTCATTCATTCGGAATTAGCTCAACTTGGGTGCCTACATGCATAATTCTTGCGTTTGTCACTCACGAACTGGAGACAGGGATGAGTGCATACGTGAACTGTTGATAGAGGGTCACTCATTCGAATGTTAGTCGTTGTTGACATCAAAGGTTTTTTTGTAGCACTGACTTTGTTTCTTGTCAATATACATGTACCGTACATGTATCTTTTCTTCAAGGTAGGCCTAATTATACAATTCTTGGTATGAACACTTCAGTGGCACACAAGGGTCAACAGGAAATGTATAAGTCAATGTGGTTACTAACTTCGCATCTGACTTGTCTCATGTTTTGTATTCAGTTCAGCAGTTGTATTATGATGGATTGATTAAGAAGAGTAACACGTCACCACGAGGAGTTAGATTGCACTCATCTGAGGAGGGATCTCTTACTTGTTATTGATTCTGTGGTTCAGACTTGTTGATGTGATTATATTCACGCTAGGTTTATGATCTTGATAATGACTAATCCAATACACATTGCCTGACATGAATTCTTCATGATGATAATCTTAGGTTTCTCTTTGGGATGACACTGCTCTTGTCCTCGTGGCACCTCGATCAAGCTGCAATATATTGGGGGCTAGGGGTATTCACTGTTTGTGTCCTACAACAAGGACCTTACCTGAGTTGAACCAGGACAAGCCAAGTTACAAGTCATAAAGTAGTGATTTCCCTCGTGAAGCTGCGTTTACCAGACAACCGGAATGCAGTATACGGGATGCGGAAGCAATATGTTGTATGCGAAAATGCATAGCATATACTGCTTCCGCATTCCGGGTGTCCGGAAGACGCAGCTTTATTTATTCATGTCAACGGTCAACCTGAATGTCCTAATCCATCTCCTCTCTACCCCACAGGTCAGAAATACGGGCCGCGCTCAACCAACAAACTGCTTTACAGTTCCGACAGTATGCAGAGCAGCAGCATCCCAAAGATCTTGCGAAGGTAACAATGATTTATTTTTCATGTATTGATTACCGGTACAACTAGCCATTCTAATTATTTAGATAATGGTTTAATTCTAGATTGGTTACTATGGTGATTGTGTCAAGAGAATGATATTCTATTCTACCTCATCTGAAACGGGATAGAATGGACATGAAATTCCAATCTGGTTGGTTACTTGGGCCACACTCAGGCAACACGAAACCTCAGACATGTGACATTGACCCTCTCATCATAAAACTAAAAGTCACTCTACTGTTCAGTCAGATACGGTATTTCTGTCAGCACACTTCCCTGATCCTGCGGTGATGTGACAGATTTTATTCAACCAAACATTGTGGCCAGCACAACTCACCATAGTCACCATTCTTTGTATCCCGAAGAAAACCAATAAGACATTAAGACACCCACGCATCGTCACCGTCCTTGACGTTTTCTTCTCCTTGACAGGCATGACAGGCATAGATAATTGGATCACTGTCGGTAATGTCTGTGTGCATGGAGCTTAGAGACAATGTTTGAGAAGTGTAACAAAGTTTCTACATGTGCCGGTATTTCTATCCTCGTCTCCAGTTGTCAAGGAGCAGAGAGCTTGGCGGTGCAGTAGTGTGAGTGCCAAACTCGACGTTGGGGCACTAGATTCTGGTGCTTCACGTAAGATGGGCGCAATCACGCTCACGCCCCTGTGCACCCGCAAAATTGCACTGAGAAGCTCGATTGACCGTGCTTCTCGGCATCCTTGAAGTAACTGACCATCAAATTTCAATAGTGTGAACAGCTCTCCTCGAGCCTTTGAGGAGCTCAACTGGTTGAGCTCCTACAGATTTCAAACGTGAAGCACTGGGATTCTGTATTATAACAGTGGAAAGCACTTCACAAAAGTGACACATTTAAATCACGCCACAAGTGAACAAACAGGATCTTGGACCTGTTCAGTCATTTCGATCGATGTCACTTATTGTGCTAACAGCAACACCGGCTTTGGCTAATGTCTGAGACCTTCGACAACCAGCTGGTCTCAACGATCAATAACACCTTGTTGGTAGAACATGACCAATACTATTACTTGTGCTTCTACAACTTGGCCAGTTTACTCCGTGAATACTTTTACTAAGTTACCAGAATTCCACTGAAGCCAAACCTTTGCCTAGGTTACTGTGAATTAGATATACATTGTGTTGTCTCCCACCTCCACTGACCAAGCCCTTGCCGTTGGCTGGCAATGTAATTTGCAAACAACGTTTACCAAGCTGCATTGATGATGTTGCCGGCGGCACTATCTGTCAATAGTGATAGAAAGAGGCGTGAAATTGTGACAACCGGCATTTTGGTGGACAAAATGGGTTGCAAAAGCTCGTTAACATGCTCAGCAATCCCATCAGTTGTGACTAGTTTGTGAGTCCACCTTTTATCCCATTTTCAGGGTATTTAGGGAAAATGTACATTAGGCTGTGGTCTGCCAAGCTTTGCTCAAATTGGGCCTTTTTCATTCAACAGAGAATGCTACCGTTGGAAAATGATTGTATTGTTTTGTAGGGTGTCCAAAAAAGAGCACAAAAACGACACACAGTATACAATAAATCGGAAAGTCGTCTCCGAATATTTTGCAAATTTTCAACCCCAATCGGGGTCTTCCTCAGGCGCTATATAGAAGAGATCCCAGTGTTTTGTAGGGTGTGCCGCTATTCACCACAGTCGTTGGGTGAAATGAGAAAAAAGGACTTGACCACATAAAGTCTGGTTGAGGAGTGACTTTATTCACAGTGAACCTTCACATACATAGTATAGTATTCATTCAACAGTGACTTCTATTTCTAGAAAAAGAATTACCGGTAGGTTTAATGGCAGGTGATTATGTAATGGGTTTAAAGAAATGAGCGTAAACATTCACACTTTGATTTTCCACACCACCATTTCACTCTTTTAGCTGAGTCAAGGATGTGTAGCTGAGTTGTGCAGTAACAAGTCAAAAGCATGAGAAGTTGCTCTCTTGCTGAGTGGCGGTTAGGAATAACGTGATAAGACAGGTTACTCTCCAGCCTATGATGCCTAATTTGTGAGGATGGGCTATTCTCTTAATGGGATCCATGCATAATTCTTGCAGACAAGCTCTCTGTGGTAAAAGCTCTCATTTTGCCATCTCATCTCTCGGTTATTAGTTTAGGCCGGGTCCCTGATCTTGGATGCCTGATGAGAACCAGATAAAGACATAAATTAGAAATGATATTGCCTCTTGCAGCAGTTACGGTGTGAGTTATGGTTGGTGAAGATGATTTGGTATGATATGGAGTCATTACACACTGTTTCAATATCAGTGGACGGGTCTCTTTTGTGGGTTTGAATTGAGGTTCCTTTGGACAATAAGATGATACATTACAGTCTGTTTCAGAATTGAAACGGATCATATTTTTGTGCAGGCCAACGAAATCCATGTTTTACATATCGACGAGATAGGAGGACTGCAGTCACTGGAGGAAATCTGCCTTGTGAAGAAGTTGTGCTTCTATCATGTTTGAAAAAGGGGCCTAGCTGAAATTGAACCAGAACCGGCATTCAGAGATGATTGGTACGAAATCAAGATGGTACCAAATCAAGATTTCCGATGGCTCCCTTCACCTCTGTTTTCTATTTCCAACCAGGAGTATGCCAGCCTATTACCACAGCCAAAAAAGACCTCCTTCCCCTCCATTTCCAGCATTTCTTATTTAACTCCACCATAAAGATTTTGTGGGTGAATGACCAAAAAAACATCACGAGATAACAATCCAATTATGATACAATCCTGAGTACTTCTTTCTGTGAGGCACTATACGTCAGTGATTAAATTACATCAATCCTCGTTTTTGTGCGTCTGTCGCTTTGGGGATGAACAAACCATGATGGCTTGTCACAAACTGTCTTCTCGTCTGAAGTCAGGAGGCTTACCAACTTCTAGAATATTGAGTTCCCTCCTACGGTACATCAGACTGGTATTATTTATCTAAGTAAGCTTTCAGGCTTTCTTATGCGTTGAAGACTTTGTGGTCTGAACCCAGAGCAGGGCTTATACTAAGTGGTTGTTGTGGTATTTATCTCATCGCCTTTTTCCGTCGTGTCTGTTGTGGTGAATTCTTCCAAAATGCAGGCAAAAATAGACTCTCTTATCTATTTTTGATGCAGGTTAACTCTTTCAGCCCTACGGACGGATATATCCGTTTTCCAAAATCATTCTCAAATCCTATGAACGAGTATATCCGTCCTGTCGGTCCACCCCTAAACCCAATTTTCCACAACATAAGATTGGCAAAGTAGCTTTTTTTAAAAATCCTGAAATATAATTTTTCTCAAAAAAATTGCCTAGGATCTGGGAGTCGTGGCGGAAAAATCGCCTAGGTCTGAAAGAGTTAATTCCTCATTGTAGGCAAATAATGGTGAGCTTCGTTGTCAGACCTTACCCGAGTGAGCAGGTTCACCCAATGAAGATGAAGAGTGGCGATTAGTTCTTTGTCTTTTACATATTAAATGGAGCGAGCCAGGAGGAAAAGCCACTTTTCTAGCAGAATGATCCGCGCTCCGGTTTTCAATAACTGCTTCAGTGGGTTGATCATCAAATGAAAAGATTTTGGGCCGTATTAAAAAAGGGTGTTTAAGACTCAGACGTGTGTATCTTCGTCAAATGCATGGTGGAAGTTTGTGCATTTAGTGAAGTTTCACGCGTCTAAGTCTTAATCGTGCGATGATCACCCGTTTTGAACACCGCCCCTGATTTTGACATTCATCTCCGTCTTCTTGTTCCAAGGACCGTTCGACATTTCTGAGACGCGAATGTGAACAAGACGTGTCAAGATACTAGGTAACCACTCATTTATAAATGTCTTATTGGAGTCTAGAGCGCCGCGTCCTCCTGATATACTACACCGCTGAGACTTTAATCCTGATTCAGCCCCTCAGGTCACAGATTCAAATTAGTCAGAAGATTGGCTCATTTTGAGAAAATTGCATTTGTTTGTGCTCATAGTAGGATGTATGCCTTACTGGGCAAGAGGATACTTTAAGTCAATTATGGACAATTTACAGAAGAAGGATTTCTTTGATGGATGTGGGGGGTACATTTTAACCCCTTCTCTTTCATCAGTGTTTATGTTTGATGAGATTGGCTCATTCAAAAAAGGTGTATTACACTTACGGCAATAATCTTTCCTTAAAAACGAACCCCCACTTCATCCAAGGCTGAGTTGGTGAAGTGTGAACACCTCCATCTTGATTCAGACTACGGTATACCACTTTTTGGATTGATACCTGCCACTCAGTCTACCTGTCGAGCAGTAATTGATTTTGTGGGAAGTCGGACAAAAACCAGCCCTTAATACAAAGAAAGCGTTTTCTTTCATCATGTGCGACTGATTGACTTGTTCCAACCTGTCGAGCTCCTTTGACATATCGAGAAGCCCGCTGTACAGTTGCAGCGGTTCGATATCACCTTGCCATGGTAGAGTGTACAATTGACCAGACGGTCACAAGCATTCCTATCACTCCTACTCTCGCTCTAGAGGGAGTGTAGTTTGATGGGTGAATGTATCCCTAGGTCTACTCTTGATGTGTCAATGTCAAGAAGGATACTCATGATAAATGATACAGACGGACCCCTCTCCCCGTGCCTTGTACAAAAGTTACCCTTCTGACTGCTCGAGTCTGAAGTGTAGCTGCTGCCAAACTGACTACACCAGTGAGTCTGCATTGTACCGGTTACTTGTAGACTATCAGTCTGACTGCTCCAGTCTGAAGTGTAGCTGCTGCCAAACTGACTACACCAGTGAGTCTGCATTGACCGGTTACTTGTAGACTATCAGTCTGACTGCTCCAGTCTGAAGTGTAGCTGCTGCCAAACTGACTACACCAGTGAGTCTGCATTGACCGGTTACTTGTAGACTATCAGTCTGACTGCTCCAGTCTGAAGTGTAGCTGCTGCCAAACTGACTACACCAGTGAGTCTGCATTGTACCGGTTACTTGTAGACTATCAGTCTGACTGCTCCAGTCTGAAGTGTAGCTGCTGCCAAACTGACTACACCAGTGAGTCTGCATTGACCGGTTACTTGTAGACTATCAGTCTGACTCAACTCCAGTCGGTAAATTACAGCTTCCAGTCTGATTGCTGTGTGTTGTATCTCACAAACTTGCTCCTGTTACGCTGACAACAAATTGTTCCATTCAAATTGTGATGTTCTGCTGGGAACTTTTCCACACTTCTGCAGCTAGGAACATCTTCTTTACCACTTCATAGAGCATGGTGGCATTCCTTACGGAAATGATCCCGTTGCATGATATCAAGTCGAAAAAAATCTAATGAACAACTTCTCGTGATCTCATAAATGTCACGCTGCTCACTCAATTAGTTGCTGGGTTCATTGTCAAATCAAAACTTTCCTTCGTCTGTAAGTGTCTCTCTAAAAAAATGTGCTCATCAATCCATTAGTTACCGAGATAAAAATGTTGAAGCATTTCTTGTGCCTTCTTAATTGCATGTCAAATGCAGACGGTAGAAAAAACGTGTGTGCTGTAAAAATCTGCCGCAGCAGGATTACTGCTATTCTTAGGATCTGTAACCCCAAAGCTAAATCATATTCCTTGGTAAGTACTGTGTCTTTGAGCATTTCCGCCCTCACTCAGTTGTTTCTGTGATCAGTCTTTTAATTCCATTCCTTTAGGAAGCATTTGCAATTTGCTGGCCATAACTGGTCGTGAATGCAGATTTCACTAGGCTCTATTGCCTCCTTAAGGTACGACAGTGGAAATGTAAGAGAGAGTTTGATATCCTTAGGTAACCAGTAGTTAGAGCGTTCGTTCGTTCGAGATGTACGGTAAGGAGCACTAAGAACACTGATTACCTCAGAGCTGTGCGTGGTGACGGGAGAGCGAGTGGTAAGAACCAGTGATTACCTCAGGATGCTGTTTTGAGTAGGTGGGAATAGCCAGCCACTCCTGCCATGCGTAGGTCCTAGAAAAGAACCCGACGCTTCCAGCTATTGATGCTCTTCTCTTGGCTGTGGCCAATTCCGTGGCTAGTATTGGCTGAATTTGTGTTTCTTGTGGCAGAAGAAAGAAATCAAATAATCTTTCCATGCGTTTCATCACCCGATGATCGATATCCTTTAGTTATCTTTCATTAGCGCTGTTTTAATGCCGCGTTAGTTGCATACCTGATCTGACGACGGCCGTGAACGTTCTCCATACCAATCAGAGATCTTCTCTCTCTGATGATCATTGGCTATCAATAGATGTATCGATTAAATTAATGAAACGTGCGGTCCTTTGACGAAGATAACGTACAACATGTTCATTGGAATCTTCCTTTTAGTGGACACCTCTGCAAGAAGGACACCAGCCCTCTCTATTGAGGACACCTTATTCTTCACTTAGTTACAGTTGTTCCAAAGAGAAAGCAAGCACAAAAATCGACACACAATATGATGATAAATATAAAGTCAATTTCCAGAAATTTGCAAATTTCTAGAAAAGACTTTTCTAGGGTTTCAGGTTGTAAAGTTTCAGCCTGAAGAAGACTCCAGTTGGGGTCGAAATTTCTAGTTACAGTTGTTGATGCTGTCATCTACAGTGGTGCCTCCCTAATAGCACACATCTTGCCAGGAGGACCCACTACTAAGGATGACATGTACGGTTCCCAAAAGTGGTCATTTCTATTCATTTTAACCTCTGTAATCAGGACACCTGTCAGTTAAGGATGGTATCTGTCAGTGTCAGTCTAAAAGGTATCCTAATAGAGAGGTTCCACCATATGTCCTTTTGCTTTGCTAAAGAAACAAAGGAACCAGCTGAACTGAAAGTTTTTCCGCTATTTATACACAGAGGATGCTCTATTACATGTATTAGGCTTCTCAAAGGAATGATCTAATGTACCTTAACTTTTTTCTCGAGGAACCCTTTTTACATGCAGATGGTGATGTTCAGTTCTGTTAGTGATTCACTTCACATAAAAAAGTATTGATATATATCTGATAGAATCGTGGAATAATTCACCGTTGGCCTAATAACTGTTCTAGCCTGGCGATATTGGTCCATGCAACTCGGCAACCGTTTCTTGTGTGTATGATGTTCACAACAGCCATTGGGGGAGTATTGATTCGTCGACCAAGTTGATGCCACAGTCGCTGAATCGGCATCAGTAACTTGTCGGTCGTGAAATAGAGTTGGATTTGCTCTGGGCTTGGACTAAATGTTTTATTCATGCATGGATTTAATGCTCCATCCAGTTGGTGTGTGAACTCTCGGTGGCTAAGGTAGGAATTTGCTATGTTTACGTTGTGTGTGCTATCGTGGATGTACCTTCTCTATCAAGCTGTAGCATATAAATTACAGTAAGGAAACTTGAAAGTTTCTGTGTGATTCTGCTCCTGCAAGCTTTCACTTGTTCAGCATATCAGGGGGAACTTTGTGACTTTTTTCACTGCATCCCTATTTCCACTTGGACTTATGTTGTCACATCAACATCTCAAACTGTTGTTGAGTTTAACGGCGCTGCTCTATAGTGTTTTCTCACATGAGTTGTCTCTCTTGAGGAACTCAGCCGCAGCCAACTTTGGACGGAGTCGTTACATCGCTCAGCCTCTTAGTGTACCGTGCTAACAATTGGTGAATTGCCCAATGAGACCCAACTTGCATGAGAAAAATCTCACATACGGCCGGGGCACCTTAGGAATTTATCTCATCTGTTCACCTGCACTCTCTGGTACTAGTATTCTCCTGGGAATGTGTTCACCATATTGAAGGTCACGGCATCTCTCACTGCGTAAATTGGTACTGTTGAATGCAAATGAAGCTGAATTGGATTCTTTCATGATCAAATCAATTACGTTTTTGTACAACTTGCCCATCGTTCAATTTGTTTTCTGTTTCATTCTTTTTGCCGCCACGGCTTAATCTGTTTTCCCACAACATCAATCATCGCGAAAAACATTTTTACATTTGTGGCGATGGCTCTGGTGGTATCTTTTACCGATTGCAAAGGCAAATACATAAGGTAAAGGAAGATCTGCAAGTGAAGGACATCAGTTGTATCCCTGATGCGGCACCGCATCGCTATCTTCTTCCCAAGCTTCATCACCATTCAATACTCATGCTAATAGCCTCCATTTCCTATTATTTCTGGCAATGTGTCACTCGCTGATAGCTCACAAGTCACGCGTCGCCCGCTGAATGACTTCATACGAAGTGATTTATTGATTACAGTTTGTATATGTGAACTAACAGAAGGGCGTTACCTGCATTTCTATATTTGATTTATTGAACCGATTTGAAAAACATGCGTGTTGGCTATCATTGGGGTAATGTTCCAACAACAGAGTGCATTTTCTGTTTTCTGTGGAAGTATTCCAAACATCCATAAAAATGCGTACGGACACAATGGAGGATGAACGCAGTTGAAGTGAAAATAGTGAGTTTTCACAATGGCGATCCTGGCACACCATCGGTGCTGCCACCTACACTGCCACCGACAGCAGTCGGTAAGACTTGCGTCTGATGACCTTGGAGATTTTGGATGCAATTCGAACAACAATGTTGTTGAATCGATATCGTCGAATCATCGCTTAACAACAACGTTCAGCGATGATTCACCTTTTGATCACGTATGCTTAATGGAAGGAATCCTCGCTAAACATTGCCGTAGGAAAGTTGGCTGATGAAAAACTCACTAAATATTGCCAAATCAGTTTGGCAATTATGACTTTTTAACCAATCTTCCATTGGTCAGACGTTAGAGAAACATTTCATTGGATACAACACGAACGAAATCTGTGGAGTTTAATATTCATTACCATGCCAACCAGGACTCTGTTATTGTTGTTTGCTATCACTCTCTCCTTGTTGCTAAAATCAATAGCCTCCCGGCCCGGCAATACGTCGTCGCCGTAGCCGTAACCTCGACGTCCCGGCAATAGATGAGAAGGGGAGAGAGCCCTCGTCTACGATACTGCTAAAGTAAAATGTCTGATGGAAGAGCAGTTTTATTGTCTCGTAAGCTCTTCTCTATTGGAAAACTGGCTTTGATCTCAATACTCAGAGCATCTATCTTCTCTCACAGAGCCGCTGGGGAAACGTGTTCTCCTGTTTAAGAATGATCGGATGAAGCCCACAAGGGTTACGATTCCGGCACGTGAGAGATCGCTATCCGTCATCAGTCGGAGGCGTATCTTTACTGAGTGTCTATTCTGAGCAAGGTCATTGATTCACGGAGGTGCTCTTGTAAATCTATCCAAGGCTTTTCTGAGACGTGCTTGGCGAACGTGACGAAGCCTCATCACCACCTGAGTAAGAGTGTCCTCACCTCAGCGTACTCCCACTTGTGGTGCTCTTAGCCAAAAAGGTTCTTTAGGGGTCCTTTGTGCCTCACCAGAGGAACCCCAAGGTTCTGTATAGAACCTTCAAAACAACCCGAGAGGGTTCCACATAGAGCCTTTCTGTCACCAAGAACCCATAAAGGTTCCAGGTAGAACCCTTTTCTGAGGGAAAGGTTCTATCTAGAATCTCTAGGGTTCTTAAACAACCCGAGGGTTCTTAAATCGGACGGTTCTCCTGGTGTGGCACCAAAGAACCTTTTCGGCTAAGAGTGATGTGAATCAGACTTGATCATTCCCTGGCAGCACGATAGTAGCACGCAAATTCATGTCAGCAAGATTGGAAGTCGTGTCTGTAGGAGCAGTGGCACAGATATGAAACTCACACAGATGAGGTAGCACACAGGTTTTAGCTCACAGACATGGCTTGCAGAGACAGGTCTCACTGAGATATCCCTTTGGGCCGTATTCTAAGCTTCCTTAACTGTAAGGTTTACCTTCAGCTATTGTTTGCAGGGCAGAATACAAAGGCCCGTATTCTAGAAGCCACCTTAGCTCAAAGGTCCACTTTAATCTTTTGTATTCTGCCCTGCAAACAAGGTAAAGGTAAACCTTAGACTTAAGGAAGCTTCTAGAATACGGCCCATTAGCTTAAAGTGCACCTTAGAGTTAAGGAAGCTTCTAGAGTACGTGCTGATCATGTGCTACCAGGTTCAGATGGTCTAATTCTCCTATCTGGCTCTAACGGCCTATCTTCTCTTGTGTTTTTTCCTCCTTGCCAATTTCCTCTCTGCATGACAATTTGATTCCGCATCATTTTGCATTGTTTGAATTACCATGGAGAATTGATGAGCCCGGTGTTTGCATCAGGCAAGCCACCTTCAAGTCATGCATAAAGTAATATCCTTTCCCTGAGGCAGGGCCGATTCAGGATACATTACACCCGGATGAGCAGGTACTATTAGCACGTAGCGGTGGCACCATCGTTAGCAGTGACTCTGCAAAAGGATTTTCTTCCCATTAAACGGAGCGTTGAGCTGATATGTTGGTGTTATTGCAGGAAGTGAAGAAGGACGGAGAGTTGCCAGTTATTTGCATGGACGAGCTCATCTTGGTAGGTAGGGTGGAAGTTGCGGCAGCAGCATCACTCAACGTAGACTCGTGGTTGTGTTCATTGGGAGGTCTGCTGGACCAGTCTTTCAAGAAGGCTACATTGGAGCCAGCACATCTACCGGGAGCATACGTCTCGATTGAGGACACCAAGGATCAATTGTATTTTTGACGTTTCTATTCTTTTGGCCTCTTTTGGGACACCTCTCAGTCTCAAGTCAAGTGCAACACTTGTCAATCCCCAAAGTGTCTTTGCTAGAAGAGAGGCTCCACACGCTGTTGTTGTCGAAACCAGCCCAAGGTAGGCCTACATCTGAATTGCATCTTCACCTGCCCCCATATAACCTAATGTTTTCCAACACTGAGTGATTAGAAGCCCCCGGGGACACAACAAGTTTTTCAAGCCCCACAACTCACCGTAAATAAATGAGATTCATGGAAACTATCCCCGGAGCAAAATGACATTTGATTACCAACATGGAGCATTGGGTTTCTCAAAGGGTTCTCTTCGCATATTGCCACGTCATTTATTCCGATTATCTTTGATGTTTGTGGAACTCAAACCAGCTTATTAATTTCCCTTTCTGTGCTGGTGAGTTTTGTGAGGTGGGAGAGTGTGATTGGTTGAACAGGGATGCTGATGTTTCCGCTGATGATGATGCTGATCACCTGGAATTATTCGATTAGTCTTTGCTGAAAGAGGATGGCATCTGACAGCATTCCAATCAGTCTAACCCTGAAGGGAGCTTAGCCAAAGGGTGAAATGACTGTAGGCCTCGATCTTTCAAGATGTGAAAATACAGTAGGCCTGTCTCCACTCCAGACCAGGGATCCCGTCGGATCGACCATGTTCCATCTTGAAGTGCTCATCAGTTGGAAATATCTTTTAGGCCGACACTATTAGAGAGATTAGGTGGTGATGATCTTCTGTCTTTGCCATCATATTCACAGAATGATGGTCCTGTAGATCGACCCTGGCCTCCTAACCTTGAGCCTCTGTCCACGGCAGGTTCTATGCCTTCTTTCTTTGCCGTCAGTTCACAGAATGATGGTCCTGTAGCTCGACCCTGGACTCCTAACCTATCCGCGGCGGGTTCTATCATACTCACACCATGCATCGTCTCAAGCAATTTCCTCAACCGTCACTCCATGTCGCTTTCAGTCCTCCTCATCAGCCATGGTTTTTTCTCGCGGCGGCTATCAGCATGTTACTTTCCCTGTTGCTTCCGTCTAATAATTGTTTTGCGCCACGGTATTTACTCGTGGAAATTGACCTCCACGTGGCATGGTGCGTGGCTGTGTTTTGATATTTATCTTGGTCATCCAATCACCATCACCATATCATATATCAACATACCCTGGCTATATTTGTTCGTCCATGTTACCATTTCTTTATGATGTTAATATTGTTATTCATCAATCAATTGATATTCAGCGGTGGTCAGATATGCGGTAATTAATGCTCGGCCATCATATTTGTTGTGGTTTTAGTCAGAACAGATAAGGCAGTGGCGTGACCTCGGCTCCATCACCTCGGAGCCTCGCCATTGACACGGAGGGCGTGCAAGCACGGTGATACTTGGAGGAGGTCAGTGGACCTCATGATTGATGAGGTCCTCCAGTCTAATCTTGATGCATTTAAATATCAGCAGACGGATGGCATGGTTCCCTGAATAAGCATTCAGTGTGATCACATGAACAGATGATTGTGATCATTTTACAATCCAAACAAGGTCTGTTTCTGATTGATGAAGAATACCTCATAATTGATGACATCTGCAGGTTATAATACAATGTTACCAAGCAACCGATCATTAGGTTTCAATATAAGAAAAAGTGGGTGTGGTCACGTACTCAGTTTATTGTATCGATGGATGTCAATAACCCCCTGAGGCCTTGACTGGAGGAAATTGTCATTTGAGGTACCGGGTCGATTTCAACATAGGCTGATGCCAAGGTTATCTGCGGTTCATAGTGCTTGCTCCCTTCATCAGCCGTGAACAAAGGTGATGAGGGGAGGAAAGGCCAGACCGCTGATTACCTCCAGGATGTCATAAGTTTGGCTTCAGGGGTTTGTGCGATGGTTCTCATTTGATGACCAGTTGGCATCATTTCCTCTCCTCTGACCAGTAACCCCATCACCAATAGCCGATAGCATCTTAGTTGGCTTTTGCTCCGAGTCACAACTTCTTCAATGAAATTAGTTGATTTATTCAAGGTTCGTAGCTCAACAGTTCAGATTTTTCACATCACAGAACAACATTCTGTGTTTCTTTCCTGTTTCATGACTCGTGCGACCAGACCTGATGATTGTGACTTCAGATCCAATGCAGTTTCCATTGCGACACGTGTTTAGTCCACAATGTGGTGGTATCGATGGAATTGGCGTTAACTTCTGTATATGAACGTGTCGTGTCAGCCTATTTGCTAAGTCAAAAGTGTCAGCTGCTAAATCAATAGAATCAGTTCAGTGGCAAATGCAGACCTATCGGTCCTTCATGCCTCAACAACATAACAAGGCTGTTGTCAAAATATCATCAGATTAAACTTAATCGTGACCCATTAGCTTAAATATCCATTTGTGTTTTGCTGGAAATGAAGGGTTGAGCATCGTCACATGCTCCTCATCGAGGTAATAGGATGTTTCTTAATGGATGCTACCTGCCGAGATTGAGGACTTCATAATGGTCGTCCCCATCATCACCTTTTCCCATCAACCGGGTAATCAAATGAAAAGCTTTCAGGGTGGAACTCACACAAGGTCACAGTTGGAGTTGATTTTTCCCTCAAGGGAGACCTACCTATTCCTTCTTGGGACAGAAGTACCGGTAAATTAAAATCGTAGTATGTCAGAGAGACCTGGCTTTGCCACTGGGATCTAGATCCTCTAACATCGTCATATCAAAAGCGTCAGTGTCAGGACTTAGATGCGAAGCCTGTGTGATCAGCAATGCCAACCATCACCAACAGGAGAAGCTGGACCCTGGTAATGCCAGAACCCTGTGACCTTAACTAGGATTTTGGTGTATTTGAGTTTTATACCATAATTTCTATCAGACCCCAACAAGGTAGTTGATATACTGTGAGAGATTTCAATTCAAAGCATGGTCGGGTCTCTCCTATTGTTCCTGCCATTTGTGCTCGAGTTGATATAAGTTATTGATTCTTGTGGTCAGAGCACCTACCAGAGATTGAGGCTGATTTTGTCACAACAGGCTGATATCGACTGGGGCTGTATTGCTCAGGGAGAGTGTATTATGTGAACAAATCAGATGGAAAATGGTGTGACTGTGACTTCCTGCTGCTGAGGTCTATTTGCTTTGTAATTTGTGAAGGAGTAATGGCAAATTTGTTGATGCACATGCACATGTGCATCGCCATTGGTAACTCATTTATCCTACCACACGCACAAGGGATGACGATGGCCCCAAAACGTGCGGCTCCAAATGAGAGTTTTCTCGTGCGAATTGGCTCTCAACGGGGGTTTCACTAAATTGTTAGTTTGCTTCCGGTTTACAGTTGACCAGTGGTACCAACGATTGCTCATAACGTAGCACCTTGTTGACCTGGCTTCAGAGCCAACGTGGCATCAGTAATGTCCTTGGCCAATAGTTCTGAGGCATCAAGTTCAAATCCCATCAGCATATGCGCTTCTTCCATGTCTCCTTTGGTGAAGCTCTTTTCTATGAACGTTAGAAAAGCGAGTTGATCTGAAAAGCCAGGGCTGGGTTGCACAAAACTCATGTTAGTGCTAACTTGGTGTTAGTGCTAACTTTATCATGTTAAATGGCGTATATAAAGACAATGGATTTTTACGTCATTTACGGTAACATAAAGTTAGCGCTAACACTAAGTTAGCGCTATCATGAGTTTTGTGCAACCGGGCCCTGATTACTGGATACTTCCCGAAACAAGAACCAAATCCAAGAGGAGTAATGATATCAATCAGCAACTGGGAATTGAAATTGCTACAGCTAAATTGGTTTCTTCTTGGTTTAATTGCTTCATCTGCAACCTGTCATTCCTTCGTCACGAAAACCGGATCGTGCCAAAATAACCGGTAGATCCGTTACTCGCTGCCAATTACGTGAATCCGTTGCCGCTGGATGAGACGGATGGCCACGATTTCAATGAACGAGACTGCAGGGAGATGTTAGAGTACTTTGTCAATTTCTGTTGTCATTTCTTTCAAACCAGTCCAGTTGTATTGGTTTTGTCTGTCCATTGAAATGTCATGCTCTATTACCCATCGTGATGAAGAAAAATTGCATTATGTGCCACTGCCGGTTGGTTAGACATCTCTCTTGCAGCATAAAATGAGCTACTCCATCTGTCATTGGCCGCGGTTTCTTATAATCTGGAATTATGGAGAACCAGCAGTGTAAAAATGTCCCTCATCAATATTCTGTAGCCAATTCCATTACTTGGTGCCGATGGGGATGTTCAATTGTCCACAATTTGGTGAAAAAAGGATGGCGTGTTGGAAATTGGGTTGTATTACTAATCTAGGTAATTGGTTTTATGTTCTGCTCTGAGCAACTCAGATGAAAGTGTTGGGATTATATCTCTGAATGATGATTACTTATAATTGTACCTTAATCTCTTCAGAGCCAAGTATATGACTCACTCTAGCAAAAGCAGGTAGTTGTCACATAGAGGAAAGGGTTAAGTGCATTACAACACAATAGCTGAAATGAATGTCTGTTGAGGTCTACAATAGTGGTGAACAACAAGGATAGTCGTTGAATAAACTGAGAACCAATGATGATCACTTGCAACAAGCGTCTAAAGATGCGTGTGCATACTTGCGGCACGGTGCAGTGCGAATTTCACCACACCAAACTCTCCCAATACTGACTGAAGATATTCTGACTTGCGGTGAGGTGAGGTGGGATGTGGGTGGACGACATTGGGAGGCTCGGTGAAATCCACATGGCACCGCTAGTGCACAAGCACCTTACTGAACTGAGGATATGCTGACTGTTGAGTTGAAGATATGCTGACCATTTACCATTCCCTCTCATTTCAGCAAGAACAGCTGATCCAACAATTACAAGAACAGCACTTCCAGCAGTATATGCAACAAGTCTACCAGCAGCAGTTATTACATCAACAACACCAATATCAACAGTTACAAGCCATGGCGTCACAAAAGGCCACGGATGGCCAGGTACAGCAAACCGTCACAGCCGAGGAGGATAGTACGAAAAAGATAGAAAATAATGTAGATGGTGCCACGAATGGACAGGACACGGAAACGGATAATGATTCTGAATTAAGTAAGTACTGGGTATCAGCTTCCTCCAAGGTACCGGTATCAGGATGCATTTTCTGCTTTCATACATCACTTTTGACATTTTACTTGCCGTTACAATTGGTGCAGGCCTCTTCCATCTTGGCCATCGATGCATGTATGCTGTAGAGCTTTGCTTTCTGTTTCTAAAGGGGGAAGCAGTTCACCCTGTAAATGCATCCATGAAGAAACAGAATTTGATCACTTGAGCATATTCCACTCCAATTTCCTTCCCAACCAGTTCTCCATTCCCATTGCAGCTGATCAAATTCCATTACAGAAGTTCACCAAATTATGCAGTCTATTCAGTTGATACCTTGCACCTCTCTTAATGAAACTTTCATTCCCTGAAGGCAATTACTCAGCAAGCGACAAATTGAAATGTCTTGTGGAAGTTTATTGAATTCCCGTGCGCTCCTTTATCACCTGTTATTTCTGTAGTAGGGGCTACATTTCTCAAATGAAGGGAAGTGTCAGAGGTCGTTTTCGGTTTGATATGGGTGGTACTCTGAAGTTCAACATCAGATTTGCTATCTCACAGTTTCAAATCTTTGTCAGTTGGATTTCACACCACCAGATTTCAATCAATGGTTGTCATTGTCTTCTTCAGAAGCTGCAGTAGCACGCACACATGCAAGGAAATCTCAGTCAGATCATCTCTGCAAGCAAGCAAGTCTGTGAGACCATTGCGTGCTACACACCTCATGTCGACGATTTTCATGTCCATGACATCACATGGCTTACAAATTCATTTTGGCAAGATTAGAAATTGTGTCTGTGAGCTGTGCTGCGGATATACGTACGGTAATATTCGCAACAGATAAGGTAGCACACACAGGAGGTGATGTCACTGAGACTTCTGTTCGCGTGCTACCAGCTTAAGCTACAAAACCCAAGATTCCGTGACTATGGTATGGCATCTGACAAAGGATTTATCTCCGTTTTGGCGTAATTGGCCTTGGCGCCAAAGCAATCCTTGTCTTTGCCAGCCTCCGTATCCTGACTGCATACAGGAACGCCTTGTCTGTGTTCATCAGCTGTTGATTTAGAGGAGAGTAATTCTCCTGTGATGAGGGGAATGGATTGGGATGGATGAAGCGTGGGTTGTTGGAACACCAAGAATGGTATTCAGTCCACCAGTCACTTGGTCATTTTGATGAGAAACTCGTGTCTTGGGACGTCGTCCATTCTGCCTTGATCTCCATGCACTTGAATAAAAAATGGGAGAATTTGATGGGATGGCTATCTAATCATGGCAGTAAGCCAGTGGATTAGCCCGGATTAGCCTATGGCCTTTTGGGAAATCCAATAGTAAGATAGTTTGTCGAAGTGGCAGACAGTTGTTGTCCAATACATTACGAATTCCATGGTTCAGTTAGGTGGTGTAGAAGGGAAAGGTGTCAGGCTAGATCTGTTTGAGCTTTGATGCGAATTGGACTTGCGTTTTGGGAACTTCAGTTTTTGCCATGTTGACAGTGAAAACCTACAGGTTATTTTCCAGATGTGAATTCTGATCAAACCAAGTTTCAGTTGTGTAAGTCGGCACTATTGTTCCTAGGATCGTAGATTCTGAACTGGTGTGGTAGGGTAACAAAACTGGTAGGTTCTGATTTTGCTTCCCTCATGTAACTGATCATCAAACATTATTCCATCCTGACTGAGGTTATTCTTTGTTTGTACCTGATAGCGATAATCTCATGTCAACTTACAAGGCCCGGGGCTGGAAGGTATCTGGTTAGCTTTCCCAATAGTGCTTTGGTTTCTCCCTTACCATGTTGATTTCACGGTGACAGAGTTCTGTGATTCGAATCCTAGACAATATATCAACGTGACAACAACAGGCCTAGATACCTCCGCCCATGAAGGGTTTAAATGTCATCAAATATTTCAACAGCCACCTGCTGCTGTGATGAAGGAAGTTTCATACCAGTTTATTTGTGGTAAGATCCTGTGTTAATAGTATAAGGTGAGATCTTCCTTTGAAAGTCGTGAAAAATGCTGTCTCCTTTGACGTGTGTAACAGGCTGTGGTGATGGCATTTTCCAATATTGGAGTTCTCCAGGGATGAAGAGCTTTTTTCTTTTTGAAGTTAGAGAACTGGTACTTTTATGTTTTGTTGTCTCTCTCAGCCAATAACACTTTCATCGCCGGCAGCCATGTTAGAGTTAAAACCATTAAAAATCCTCTTTTTATGAAGAAATGAATTCAGAAGAACCTCTCTTTTAAGGACACCTTTGGGACGGACACTGTCCTTACTGAGAGGTGTCCTGATTACAGAGGTCAAAATGAATAATAGTGACAACTTCGTGGTAAACTTTGGCAGAGGTATATGGATGGAGCAGTGCCAGTGTTACATAAATGAGTTCAGACTACAATTGGTTTACTTGCCTTGCAATGAAGTTCAAAACATATTGGGTTCCTCAGCGATTTGCCTCTAACATTCACTTTCAATTTTCAGATGCAACTCCAAAAGAAACCATGTCTCATGATTCTTGTCTCATTAATATGTCAAGGTGTCACCTTTGGAGTGAGCTCAGCTTTTAGGCCTCTGTTTAAATGCCCTGGGCCTAGATGGTGGGGCTTAGGGGGGGTTTATAGTGAGATGTTGCGAACATGATTTCCGAGGCTGTGTTTTTGGTTCTGGTAGGGCCTAACACTAGGCCTATTGATGAAGTAGGCCTAGTGTGGGTGGGGCCGGGGCTTGAGGTTAGCCTTTTCCCCACCTGGCCCTGGGCCTTTCCTGGTAGAGGCGGCCGGGCTCAGCAAGGATCCCCCGTCGGGCATGTCAGGGCAGGGCAGGGGGAGTCTGGGGGCGCAGAGGGAGAGCAAACTAGAGGGTGGAGAACAATGAGGACTTAAAAATTGGCACAATCATATTTGTTGTGGTTTTAGTCAGAACAGATAAGGCAGTGGCGTGACCTCGGCTCCATCACCTCGGAGCCTCGCCATTGACACGGAGGGCATGCAAGCGTGGTGATACTTGTAGGAGGTCAGTGGACCTCATGATTGATGAGGTCCTCTAGTCTAATCATGATGCATTAAAATATCAGCAGACGGATGGCATGGTTCCCTGAATAAGTATTCAGTGTGATCACATGTAGAGATGATTATGATCATTTAAACAAGGTCTGTTTCTGATTGATGAAGAATACCTCATAATTGATGACATCTGCAGGTTACAATCCAATGTTACCAAGCAACCGATCATTAGGTTTCAATATAAGAAAAAGTGGGTGTGGTCACATACTCAGTTTATTGTATCGATGGATGTCAATAACCCCCTGAGGCCTTGACTGGAGGAAATTGTCATTTGAGGTACCGGGTCGATTTCAACATAGGCTGATGCCAAGGTTATCTGCGGTTCATAGTGCTTGCTCCCTTCATCACCGTGAACAAAGGTGATGAGGGGAGGAAGGCCAGACCGCTGATTACCTCCAGGATGTCATAAGTTTGGCTTCAGGGGTTCGTGCGATGGTTCTCATTTGATGACCAGTTGGCGTCATTTCCTCTCCTCTGACCAGTAACCCCATCACCAACAGCCGATAGCATCTCAGTTGGCTTTTGCTCCGAGTCAAAACTTCTTCAATGAAATTAGTTGATTTATTCAAGGTTCGTAGCTCAACAGTTCAGGTTTTTCACATCACGGAACAACATTCTGTGTTTCTTTCCTGTTTCATGACTCGTGCGACCAGACCTGATGATTGTGACTTCAGATCCAATGCAGTTTCCATTGCAACACGTGTTTAGTCCACAATGTGGTGGTATCGATGGAATTGGCGTTAACTTCTGTATACGAACGTGTCGTGTCAGCCTATTTGCTAAGTCAAAAGTGTCAGCTGCCGAATCAATAGAATCAGTTCAGTGGCAAATGCAGACCTATCGGTCCTTCATGCCTCAACAACATAACAAGACTGTTGTCAAAATATCATCAGATTAAACTTAATCGTGACCCATTAGCTTAAATATCCATTTGTGTTTTGCTGGAAATGAAGGGTTGAGCATCGTCACATGCTCCTCATCGAGGTAATAGGATGTTTCTTAATGGATGCTACCTGCTGAGATTGAGGACTTCATAATGGTCGTCCCATCATCACCTTTTCCCATCAACTGGGTAATCAAATGAAAAGCTTTCAGGGTGGAACTCACACAAGGTCACAGTTGGAGTTGATTTTTCCTTCAAGGGAGACCTACCTATTCCTTCTTGGGAGAGAAGTACCGGTAAATTAAAATGGTAGTATGTCAGAGAGACCTGGCTTTGCCACTGGGATCTAGCTCCTCCAACAATGTCATATCAAAAGCATCAGTGTCAGGACTTCGATGCGAAACCTGTGTGACCAGCAATGCCAACCATCACCAACAGGAGAAGCTGGACACCGGCAATGCCAGAACCCTGTGAGCTGCGGTTTTGGTGTATTTGAGTTTATACCATGTATACAGAATTGACATCATGAGAAACCAGAACGTATCTCTTCTGTCGATTTCAAGCTTTCTTCTCTGTGATTACCATCAGGCCTCAACAAGGTGGTTGATATGCTGTCAGAGATTTCAATTCAAAGCATGGCCGGGTCTCTCCTATTGTTTCTGCCATTTGTGCTCGAGTTGATATAAGTTATTGATTGCCTTGTGGTCAGAGTACCTACCAGAGATTGAGGCCGATTTTGTCGCAACAGGCTGATATCGACTGGGGCTGTATTGCTCAGGGAGAGTGTATTATGTGAACAAATCAGATGGAAAATGGTGTTACTGTGACTTCCTGCTGCTGAGGTCTATTTGCTTTGTATTTGTGATGGAATAATGGCAAATTTGTTGATGCACATGCACATGTGCATTGCCATTGGTAACTCATTTATCCTACCACACGCACACGGGGTGACGATGGCCCCAAAACGTGCAGCTCCACATGAGAGTTTTCTCATGCGAATTGGCTCTCAACGGGGGTTTCACTAAATTGTTAGTTTGCTTCCGGTTTACGGTTGACCAGTGATACCAACGATTGCTCATAATGTAGCACCTTTGTTGACCTGGCTTCGGAGCCAACGTGGCATCAGTAATGTCCTTGACCAATAGTTCTGAGGCATCAAGTTCAGATCCCATCAGCATATGGGCTTCTTTCCATGTCTCCTTTGGTGAAGCACTATTCTATGAACGTTAGAAAAGCGAGTTGATCTGAAAAGCCAGGGCTGGGTTGCACAAAACTCATGTTAGTGCTAACTTGGTGTTAGCGCTAACTTTATCATGTTAAATGGCGTATATAAAGACAATGGATTTTTATGTCATTTACGGTAACATAAAGTTAGCGCTAACACCAAGTTAGCGCTATCATGAGTTTTGTGCAACCGGGCCCTGATTCCTGGATGCTTCCCGAAACAAGAACCAAATCCAAGAGCAGTAATGATATCAATCGGCAACTGGGAATTGAAATTGCTACAGCTAAATTGGTTTCTTCTTGGTTTAATTGCTTCATCTGCAACCTGTCATTCCTTCGTCACGAAAACCGGATCGTGCCAAAATGAACGGTAGATCCGTTACTCGCTGCCAATTACGTGAATCCGTTGCCGCTGGATGAGACGGATGGCCACGATTTCAATGAACGAGACTGCAGGGAGATGTTAGAGTACTTCGTCAGTTTCTGTTGTCATTTCTTTCAAACCAGTCCAGTTGTATTGGTTTTGTCTGTCCACTGAAATGTCATGCTCTATTACGCATCGTGATGAAGAAAAATTGCATTATGTGCCACTGCCGGTTGGTTAGACATCTCTCTTGCAGCATAAAATGAGCTACTCCATCTGTCATTGGCTGCGGTTTCTTATAATCTGGAATTATGGAGAACCACCACTGTAAAAATGTCCCTCATCAATATTCTGTAGCCAATTCCATTACTTGGTGCCGATGGGGATGTTCAATTGTCCACAAATTGGTGAAAAAAGGATGGCGTGTTGTAAATTGGGTTGTATTACTAATCTAGGTAATTGGTTTTATGTTCTGCTCTGAGCAACTCAGATGAAAGTGTTGGGATTATATCTCTGAATGAAGATTACTTATAATTGTACCTTAATCTCTTCAGAGAGCCAAGTATATGACTCACTCTAGCAAAAGCAGGTAGTTGTCACATAGAGGAAAGGGTTAAGTGCATTACAACACAAAAGCTGAAATGAATGTCTGTAGAGGTCTACAATAGTGGTGAACAACAAGGATAGTCGTTGAATAAACTGAGAACCAATGATGATCACTAGCAACAAGCGTCTAAAGATGTCTGTGTCCATACTTGCGGCACGGTGCAGCAGTGCGAATTTCACCACACCAAACTCTCCCAATATTGACTGAAGATATTCTGACTTGCGGTGAGGTGAGGTGGGATGTGGGTGGATGACATTGAGAGGCTCGGTGAAATCCACATCGCACCGCTAGTGCATACGACGCACCTTTACCGAATTGAGGATATGCTGACTGTTAGCAGACTATTCATGCCGAGTCAAAGATTCACCAGAACAGTTTCCGGAGCGGCCGCCTCAATGCATTTACCAGTTGTTGTTATGAATAAAACGGGTTGTTTTATTATTTTTGGTTCACTTTGGACAGACGCGAACAATCCGCTTTAAGTTAAAGATTTGCTGACCGTTACCCTTCTTTCTCATTTCAGCAAGAACAGCTGATCCAACAATTACAAGAACAGCACTTCCAGCAGTATATGCAACAAGTCTACCAGCAGCAGTTATTACATCAACAACACCAATATCAACAGTTACAAGCCATGGCGTCACAAAAGGCCGCGGATGGCCAGGTACAGCAAACCGTCACAGCCGAGGAGGATAGTACGAAAAAGATAGAAAATAATGTAGATGGTGCCACGAATGGACAGGATACGGAAACGGATAATGATTCTGAATTAAGTAAGTACTGGGTATCAGCTTCCTCCAAGGTACCGGTATCAGGATGCATTTTCTGCTTTGATACATCACTTTTGACATTTTACTTGCCGTTACAATTGGTGCAGGCCTCTTCCATCTTGGCCATCAATGCATGTATGCTGTAGAACTTTGCTTTCTCTTTCTATTAGGAGAGAGCAGTTCACCCTGTAAATGCATCCATGAAGAAACAGAATTTGATCATTGAGCATATTCCACTCCAATTTCCTTCCCAACAAGTTCTCCATTCCCATTGCAGCTGATCAAATTCCATTACAGAAGTTCACCAAATTATGCAGTCTATTCAGTTGATACCTTGCACCTCTCTTAATGAAACTTTCATTCCCTGAAGGCAATTACTCAGCAAGCGACAAATTGAAATGTCTTGTGGAAGTTTATTGAATTCCCGTGCGCTCCTTTATCACCTGTTATTTCTGTAGTAGGGGGTACATTTCTCAAATGAAGGGAAGTGTCAGAGGTCATTTTCGGTTTGATATGGGTGGTACTCTGAAGTTCAACATCAGATTTGCTATCTCACAGTTTCAAATCTTTGTCAGTTGGATTTCACACCACCAGATTTCAATGGTTGTCATTGACTTCTTCAGAAGCTGCAGTAGCACACATACGTGCAAGGAAATCTCAGTGAGATCATCTCTGCAAGCACGCAAGTCTGTGAGACCATTGCGTGCTACACCTCATGTCGGCGATTTTCATGTCCATGACATCACTTGGCTTACAAATTCATTTTGACAAGATTAGAAATCGTGTCTGTGAGCTGTGCTGCGGATATAATATTCGCAACAGATAAGGTAGCACACACAGGAGGTGATGTCACTGAGACTTCTGTTCGCGTGCTACCAGCTTAAGCTACAAAACCCAAGATTCCGTGACTATGGTACGGCATCTGACAAAGGATTTATCTCCGTTTTGGCGTAATTGGCCTTGGCGCCAAAGCAATCCTTGTCTTGCCAGCCTCTGTATCCTGCTGCATACAGGAACGCCTTGTCTGTGTTCATCAGCTGTTGATTTAGAGGAGAGTAATTCTCCTGTGATGAGGGGAATGGATTGGGATGGATGAAGCGTGGGTTGTTGGAACACCAAGAATGGTATTCAGTCCACCAGTCACTTGGTCATTGTGATGAGAAACTCCTGTCTTGGGACGTCGTCCATTCTGCCTTGATCTGCTTGCACTTGAATAAAAAATTGGCGAATTTGATGGGATGGCTATCTAATCATGGCAGTAAGCCAGTGGATTAGCTGGGATTAACCCACGGCCTTTTGGGAAATCCAATAGTAAGATAGTTTGTCAAAGTGGCAGACAGTTGTTGTTCAATCTGTAAATTCCTTGGTTCAGTTAGGTCGTGTAGAAGGGAAAGGTGTCAGGCTGGATCTGTTTGACCTTTGATGCGAATTGGAGTTACATTTTGGGAACTTCAGTTTTTGCCATGTTGACAATGAAAACCTAGAGGTTATTTTCCAGGTGTGAATTCTGATCAAACCAAGTTTCAGTTGTGTAAGTCGGCACTATTGTTCCTAGGATCGTAGATTCTGAACTGGTGTGGTAGGGGTAACAAAACTGGTAGGTTCTGATTTCGCTTCCCTCATGTAACTGATCATCAAACATTATTCCATCCTGACTGAGGTTATTCTTTGTTTGTACCTGATAGCGATAATCTCATGTCAACTTACAAGGCTCGGGGCTGGAAGGTATCTGGTTAGCTTTCCCAATAGTGCTTTGGTTTCTCCCTTACCATGTTGATTTCACGGTGACAGAGTTCTGTGATTAGAGTCCTAGACAATATATCAACCTGAAAACAACAGGCCTAGATACCTCCACCCATGAAGGGTTTAAATGTCATCAAATATTTCAACAGCCACCTGCTGTGATGAAGGAAGTTTCATACCGAGTTTATTTGTGATAAGATCCTGTGTTAATAGTATAAGGTGAGATCTTCCTTTGAAAATCGTGAAAAATGCCGTCTCCTTTGACGTGTGTAACAGGCTGTGGTGATGGCATTTTCCAATATTGGAGTTCTCCAGGGATGAAGAGCTTTTTCTTTTTGAAGTTAGAGAACTGGTACTCTTATGTTTTGTTGTCTCTCTCAGCCGATAACACTTTCATCGCCAGCAGCCATGTTAGAGCTAAAACCATTAGAAAGCCTCTTTTTATGAAGAAATGAATTCAGAAAAACCTCTCTTTTAAGGACACCTTTGGGACGGACACTGTCCTTACTGAGAGGTGTCCTGATTACAGAGGTCAAAATGAATAATAGTGACAACTTTGTGGTAAACTTTGGTAGAGGGTATATGGATAAATGAGTTCAGACTACAATTGGTTTACTTGCCTTGCAATGAAATTCAAAACATTGGGTTCCTCCGGGATTTGCCTCTAACATTCACTTTCAATTTTCAGATGCAACTCCAAAAGAAACCATGTCCAATGATTCTTGTCTCATTATCAGGTTCAAAAGTCCTCACACAGCCTGCCCAGACCTCATACTCTTTGAAACCATCATTTCAGAAAGGTCAAGAAGCATGGAAAACCCTCTTGGATTATAGCTGCAGAAAGAATGACCTATACTTACACAAAGAACCCTTTTTGGACCTTACACGAAAACTCCCTTTTGAATCATTCCAACTGGTCGACTCCAAATCGCTTTTGCTGATGTCTATGTTGAATGCATACATTCCTTGATTTTGCAATCATTTTGTCTTTTTAAGCTTTCAGTAACATGTCACTTGTCATTTGTGTTACGTTTCTGAATGATAAAGTGTCTCTCTTCCTTTATGTCAAGCACCCCAAGCATCATTCAAGCCCCCTATACTTTCATTACTTCCAATGCCCACCTTCACCGACCTTGTAGTGAAGTAGGACTTGCCTTAAGCCAGCAGCACACCAGGCGATATCGCAAGTGATCTGATTGCCACCGATCTTATCTTGCCACCGATCTTCTTGCCAGCCACCGCAGACCAGGCGATATCGGTTTTGGTATTGTTTAACGTTGGGCAACCATTGCTGGCAAGAAGGTTCCACACATCGCTGTCCAGCGCACACCTGGCGTCAACAGCCGATTTTGCTCGGTGGCAATCAGATCGCTTGTGATATCATCTGGCGTGCTGCCCTCATGACACCTGTATACCCAGTTTGTTGCAGTCACATCCTTCCCCACACCACAACTCTTAACTTGTCAGCCATATGGGTTACTTTACACTGCCGTATGTAACTAATCAAATGGTCATACGTCCTCTTATTTCTCTGGTTGAGGTGGTAAGTTAATCTCATGAAAGAATGAAGTGTAAAGGTGTTGCTGTAGGTGAAAGTAGTTTTCTTGTGTGAGTTGACTCTCAGTGGGCAACTTGCCATTGTTGGTCTCCGTGCAACTAAAGCCAAGACCATTGACGCCAACGACTGGCCATTATTTCCACGGCTGAGTTGCCCATAGGGAGCCATCTCGCGTCAGAAAACTCCCACACGCGAGCAGTGCCTGGAGCTATTTTGTACGAACCATCATCTCCAGCTCACTTCACCCAGTGTCTATAGTGACTGCGATCAGACTGTCTAGTTAGAAAAATGACAAAACTTGTTTATGAGAGACTGATTCCCTCAATGTAGCCTATACACAGCTCTGACCCTTTTAGCCCCTTATTTCACAGATTTTTTAGGGGAGGAGAGGTTTGGAAGCGTGTTCCGAAATCGGAGGACGGTAAAGAGAGAATGTACACAACTCTGCTGTACATTACACACACGCACGTGCATTAACCATTGAGTTCGCTTCGCAAAGCTGAGCTCACTATCAGGTTCAAAAGTCCTCACACAGCCTGCCAAGACCTCATACTCTTTGAAACCATCATTTCAGAAAGGTCAAGATGCATGGAAAACCCTCTTGGATTAGCTGCAGAAAGAATGACCTACTTACACAAAGAACCCTTTTTGGACCTTACACGAAAACTCCCTTTTGAACCATTCCAACTGGTCGACTCCAAATCGCTTTTGCTGATGTCTATGTTGAATGCATACAATCCTTGATTTTGCAATCATTTGTCTTTTTAAGCTTTCAGTAACATGTCACTTGTCATTTGTGTTGCGTTTCTGAATGATAAAGTGTCTCTCTTCCTTTATGTGGAGCACCCCAAGCATCATTCAAGCCCCCTATACTTTCATTACTTCCAATGCCCACCTTCACCGACCTTGTAGTGAAGTAGGACTTGCCTTTAAGCCAGCAGCACACCAGGCGATATCGCAAGCGATCTGATTGCCACCGATCTTCTCGCCAGCCACCGCAGGCTAGGCGATATCGGTTTTGGTATTGTTTCACATTGGGCAACCATCGCTGGCGAGAACGTTCCACACATCACTCTTCGCCACACACCCGGCGCCAACAGCCGATTTTGCTCGGTGGCGATCAGATCGCTTGTGATATCATCTGGCGTGCTGCCCTCATGACACCTGTATGCCCAGTTTGTTGCAGTCACATCCTTCCCCACACCATAATTCTTAACTTGTCAGCCATATGGGTTACTTTACACTGCCGTATGTAATTAATCAAATGGTCATACGTCCTCTTATTTCTCTGGTTGAGGTGGTAAGTTAATCTCATGAAAGAATGAAGTGTAAAGGTGTTGCTGTAGGTGAAAGTAGTTTTCTTGTGTGAGTTGATTCTCAGTGGGCAGCTCGCCATTGTTGGTCTCCGTGCAACTAAAGCCAAGACCAGTGACGCCAGCGACTGTCCATTATTTCCATGGCTGAGTTGCCCATTGGGAGCCATCTCCCGTCAGAAAACTCCCACATGCAAGCAGTGCCTGGAGCTATTTTGTACAAACCATCATCTCCAGCTCACTTCACCCAGTGTCTATAGTGACTGCGATCAGGCTGTCTACCGTAGTTAGAAAAATGACAAAACTTGTTTATGAGAGACTGATTCCCTCAATGTAGCCTATACACAGCTCTGACCCTTTTAGCCCCTTATTTCACACTTTTATTAACAGCATGTCAAGTGCAGATGTTTTGTTTCACTGTATTGCAGAAAAGACAAATGGAAACGAATCAAATGAGGCAAGCGCCCCCGCTGTCAAAATGCCCAAGATTATGCCCGCCTCAATGTGGACAAGAAAAGACCTTGTCGAATTTAAGGATAAATGTCGCAAGACAAATGACTCGTATTTGAAAATTTCATCGCTGTCTTCGTCGACGGTGAGTCATCTCGCATGGCGTAAACGGACAAGAAGCTCCATCTATTTTTATTATTTGATACTTATTGTGGGCATATGATTTCAAGCTTTAATCGGCGTGTAATGTTCGCTCCTGACGTAACTTTAGCATAGATAAAAACGTCTTCACTGTTGACGTTGTGACTCTTCATCTGCACTGCTCTATCACCCCAAACTCTTTTCTTACAATCGTGACCTGTGTACTTTAAGTTGGCAACTTAGACCCAACCTTGAAAATGGAATTCCAGTATGCAGCACTTCGTGATGGGGCGTCCGTGATGCTCTGCAACACAACACAAAGTCATCGGCATTTGAAACCATTATAACCAGGAATCAGGATTTCCATTTTCATCACCATCTGCATCATTCACTTGTCTCCTTTCCACTTGCCTCCTTGTATGTATACGATGTACATGTATATAAAAGCATGAAAACTGACTCTAAAAGCAATATACTCTCTGTATCACCATGCACTTGCATATTCTCTGCTACATTGACCATAACACATTTGCTCCTCTTGGGGACTGCCTCTCAGATATCAAGTAATAACATGGCTCTGTAGTTACAACATACAAACCTGTAACTATAGAAGCTGAAATAATATCTCTAAGGGCATAATCCATGGAAATAACACGTGAAATCACGATATTGGAGATGTTTTTCCTCCAGTGCTTTACTTAATACATCACCAGCAATATTGAATTGTATCATTTTTTGCTCGAAGCTCGAGCCTTAATAGCTTTCGTCTCGTATGAGCAAGTTACAGGGATCTGATGTTGAATGTCAACATCGTAATCTATGTTGGGGGACATTTGTGTTGTTGGTATGACTGATGCGTGGGGAAGGATGCTGAACATTGTCATATAATGGTTCTTGGCAGACCCACCCAGGGCCTAAATTTTGATGAGAGGAATTGTTCGTTTGTCATAATTTAACCCAAATGGTTCTTGGGCCTAAATTTTGAATAAAATATTTGGTGCTACATCATAATGGCTCTTGTCACACCCAACTGGGACTTGCTCATTTGACGAAAAGTTTTGGTCTCTTACACATTGTGTGTTTCTTGTCATGCCTGAACAACTGAGTTCTGCACATCTATCATGATTTGGCCAGCCTGATGCCGAGATAAATTGGCCTGAAATGTTCCATTTTGAAAGAAATACACATTGGCTGGACGTATTCATAAGAGTTAGCAAATGCTTTTACCGGTACTTAAGATTTGCACAGCAATGTCCAATGAAAATGTACCACAAAACTTCATTGAAGCAAAAGCATTTGCTAGTTAGCTCACCCGTGAGCTTTTGTCGTCACTCAGCGTCCGTCGTCCGTCGTCGTCCGTCGTCGTCTGTCGTCGTCGTCGTCCGTCGTCGTCCGAATAACACGTGAAATCACGATATTGGAGATGTTTTTCCTCCAGTGCTTTACTTAATACATCACCAGCAATATTGAATTGTATCATTTTTTGCTGGAAGCTCGAGCCTTAATAGCTTTCGTCTCGTATGAGCAAGTTACAGGGATCTGATGTTGAATGTCACATCATAATCTATGTTGGGGGACATTTGTGTTGTTGGTATGACTGATGCGTGGGGAAGGATGCTGAACATTGTCATATAATGGTTCTTGGCAGACCCACCCGGCCTTAATTTTGACGAGAGTAATTGTTCGTTTGTCATAAATTTAAACCAAATGGTTCTTGGGCCTAAATGAATAAAACACTTGGTGCTATCATAATGGCTCTTGTCAGACCCAACTAGGTCCTACATGTTTGGTGAAAGGGTTTGGCCTCTAGATATTATGTTTCCTGTCATGCCGAACTATACTTATCAGTTCTGCACATCTATCGTGATTTGGCCAGCCTGATGCTGAGATAAGTTGGCCTGAAACGTTCCATTTTGAAAGAAATACACAGTGAATCAAGCAGTACTACCTCTTAAGATGCACCGATATCTCTCTAAAGAGGTGATAGCGTTGATCTTTTTTTTTGAGTCTTTAGCATCATCTGTCAGAATTGAGGTGACAGGAATTGATGTTTATTGGATGACAGGTGCTATCATGATGACAATTTCTACTTACTGTCATGTCATGGCATTGATCAGGTGCATCAAGGTGCATGCTTGATTGAGTAGGAGAGAGAAACTTGGCAATACTTAGCACAATGCAAGTCGTATTCCCAACAGGGAGATTAGATGTCATTTCACAAACTAGGAACAAATCTGAACCTTCTGTGAAGAATAATACTGTTGACAGCTCAGTGGAACTTTCGTTCAAATCTCTCCGCAGAAAGTTTGAAGTTTTAAGATTATGGGTTGATATTTGTAACAGCTAGCAAATGCTTTGAATTTTGTGGTACATTTACATTGGGCACTGCTGTGCGGATCTTAAGTAAAAGCATTTGCTAGCTTTTATGAATACCAGCCATTGTGTACGGACGATGTCGTCTGCTTAGATTGCTCATAACTGACATACACCTCTCTCTCTGTCATTACGCCTCTCTCTGTCAAACGGGTGAGCACATGGTCCATGGACCATTTCATTTTTATGAATACCAGCCATTGGCTGATACTCATAAAAGCTAGCAAATGCTTTTACTTCAAGTTTTGTTATGCATTTACATTGGACCTCGCTCTGCAAATCTTAAGTAAAAGCATTTGCTAACTTTTATGAATACCAACCATTGAATCAAGCAGTACTACCTCTGAGATTCACCGATATCTCTCTAAAGAGGTGATAGCGTTGATCTTTTTTTTTATGTCTTCAGAGTAAACTGTCAGAATTGAGGTGACAGGAATTGACATTTATTGGATGACAGGTGCTATCATGATGACAATTTCTACTTACTGTCATGTCATGGCATTGATCAGGTGCATCAAGGTGCATGCTTGATTGAGTAGGAGAGAGAAACTTGGCAATACATTGCAAGTCGTATTCCCACCAGGGAGATTAGATGTCATTTCACAAACTAGGAACAAATCTGAACCTTCTGTGAAGAATAATACTGTTGACAGCTCAGTGGAACTTTCGTTCAAATCTCTCCGCAGAAAGTTTGAAGTTTTAAGATTATGGGTTGATATTTGTAACAGCTAGCAAATGCTTTGAATTTTGTGGTACACTTACATTGGGCACTGCTGTGCGGATCTTAAGTAAAAGCATTTGCTAGCTTTTATGAATACCAGCCATTGTGTACGGACGATGTCGTCTGCTTATGGATGGTAGATGTCGTCTGCTCAGCTTACTAAGTGATGGATCATGAAAGTATTGTTGAAATATGAATAAATAAATCATATACAGAATATCCAGAAGAACAGCACATCTCATCTTCAACTCGGCAAAAAAACTTCGATGTCATCATGTTCATGAAGAATAACTTTGAAAAACCTGACATTTAATCACGTAAAATTGCATCAATATTCAAGGCAGTCCACAATGCAATGGGAGTCCCGTGCTCGCTCCCCGAAGTGCGTCACGGATGTGACAGGATATTAATGAAAATTAAGAAGATAATCAGGTTTGCCTCACTGGATTTCTTGATGAGTTTTAGAACGTGAAAACATTGGCGGATGGAGTTTGTCATAATCGCTTTCAGTGAGAAAACTCCATGTTTTGCTACTTAAGCAAATAGCCTGGCGTTAGATCTTCATTTGTTCACCTGATCCCCTCAAGTTGTCACCTTACCGTGTCCGTCTATCTTGTCGGAGCATCGATATATCCGTGGTATTTTTTCCCCTGGCATTTGATCGATGATGTAGCCGTAGGGCTGCTGGACGAGGCCATCAGTACATCACTCTCTCGCGACACTTTACCCCAGCTGTGTCATCATTTTTCATCTTGATCACTCCGGTAGGTCACCACCGTGGTTAACACCATCACTCCTGGGGGCAGTGGACCGAGTCTCAGACACACGAACATCGATATACCGGTATCCGTGGTATTTTTTCCCCTGGCATTTGATCGATGATGTAGCCGTAGGGCTGCTGGACGAGGCCATCAGTACATCACTCTCTCGCGACACTTTACCCCAGCTGTGTCATCATTTTTCATCTTGATCGCTCCGGTAGGTCACCACCGTGGTTAACACCGTCACTCCTGGGGGCACTGGACCGAGTCTCAGACACACGTTCTTTGATGTTCAAGAAATCGATGGAGTACCGCTACCAGGTATCTAGTCGTGGTTTTAAAAGTAATATTTTTCAGTGACATTCCATTTAAAAGGTGCATCTTGATACCATGTTTTGCATTATGAAAGTAAGCGTAATTGATGCAACCTTTTAGATTAAGTAGCTTATGGCTGTATTAACTAAAAGAATTTTAAAAATCTCCATGTGATTTGTTAAAAACGAAATTAAATGACGTATTAACTATAACAAATTGTGATTTGTTAAAAGCAGTAAAGCTGGTCTAAATTGACTCCCCGCTAAACCCGTCACCGACGAAACCCACGCATATATGAATATTTCTGTTTACATGTCAGGTTTCTCGCTTCCTGTCTCAGTTCCTCCGCCATAAATTCAATTTTTTCCTCCAAATTGCGACGTTATCGACTTTCTGTATTCCCTCTTCTCTCATTTCCCTCCAATTGAAACATAAATTGTCATTCACAAACTGCGTGTTGATTTCATCTGGTGGATCACACTAGTTGAATGGAAATAAGTTGGACGGGATGGCAGATATTGGAAGATGGAAGATGGCAGAAACGTGAGCATCATTCAAACTGGAAATCCATCGCGTGTGGCTTGCAGATGTCTTGACAAACTGGAGTTTGTAACTTCATACAAGGTGTAATATAACATCATTATTCGTACTGTACAAAAGGCAGCAGATCAGGTCCCAAAGTGGTGTATAAAATTACATCTGTGAGGAGCTGCCCCACATGAGAGTTTTCTCATGCAATTGGCTCTCGATGGGCAATGGGGAACATACCGTAGCTATGATAGAGGGCAGCACACCGAAACTAGGTCCTACATACAGTGGATGCCTTTTGTGTGGGAAATTGATCAGGACCGTATGTCACTTTCATTTCAATAGTTTAAACCACCAGTGACACCTATTTTAGGCAGTGGGCTAGGGTCCCCATTACCATATTTGGTTTTCATAAGGCTGATGCTAAACCAACGTGCCTCATTCGCGACATCCGGATTGATGCAGCCTGCAAGTTTCTCTCAAATCTTACGCAACAATGCCAACGATTACCCATAGATTTCTATGGTTGTGTTGCTCTCACAAGGAACAACACCTCATGAACACTCGGAATTTTGTTTGGCAGATGGTAATTCAAGGTGTCATTCTGATCTTTCTATCCTGACAGTAGGCTCCATGTACTTTTAAAGTTTATAAGCCAATGACGAGGCTAGTTTTCTAACTGGTGAACCAGACACTATACCAAAGACGGAGAGCAAGAGATTATAAAAAACGAAGCGGTATACAGGTTCTTTTAATGTCTGTTGTATCTCGTTTATCATATCACATACAGAGCAAATGTGTTGTGAACAATGTCTACATATTGATATGAATCTCAACCATGCGTTAACTTTGATCTTCACCTCGCTCATGATGATCAAATACAAAAAGTGGAGAGTTGCTTTTTCATGCTTTTTAATTCTTTGATGTTCAAGAAATCGATGGAGTACCGCTACCAGGTATCTAGTCGTGGTTTTAAAAGTAATATTTTTCAGTGACATCCATTTAAAAGATGCATCTTGATACCATGTTTTGCATCATGAAAGTAAGCGTAATTGATGCAACCTTTTAGATTAAGTAGCTTATGGCTGTATTAACTTAAAGAATTTTAAAAATCTCCATGTGATTTGTTAAAAACGGAATTAAATGACGTATTAACTATAACAAATTGTGATTTGTTAAAAGCAGTAAAGCTGGTCTAAATTGACTCCCCGCTAAACCCGTCACCGACGAAACCCACGCGTATATGAATATTTCTGTTTACATGTCAGGTTTCTCGCTTCCTGTCTCAGTTCCTACGCCATAAATTCAATTTTTTCCTCCAAATTGCGACGTTATCGACTTTCTGTATTCCCTCTTCTCTCATTTCCCTGCAATTGAAACATAAATTGTCATTCACAAACTGCGTGTTGATTTCATCTGGTGGATCACACCAGTTGAATGGAAACAAGTTGGACGGGATGGCAGATATTGGAAGATGGAAGATGGCAGAAACGTGAGCATCATTCAAACTGGAAATCCATCGCGTGTGGCTTGCAGATGTCTTGACAAACTGGAGTTTGGGACCTGATCTGCTGCCTTTTGTACAGTATGAATAATGATGTTATATTACACCTTGTATGAAGTTACAAAGTGGTGTACAAAATGACATCTTTGAGGATCAGCTGCCCCACATCAGTTTTCTCATGCAAGTTGGCTCTCGATGGGCAGTTTGCCGTTGTTGGTTTCCATAAGGCCAGTGCTGAAACCAACGTGCCTCATTCGCGACATCCGGATTGATGCAGCCTACAAATTTCTTTCATAAATCCTACGCAACAACGAAAACGATCACCCATAGATTTCTATGGTTGTGTTGCCCATAGAGAGCCACTCTCACAAGGAGCAACACCTCATGAACACCCGTAAGTTTCTTTGGCAGATGGTAATTCAAGGTGGTATTATTCTGATCTTTCTATCCTGACAGTAGGCTCCATGTACTTTTAAAGTTTATAAGCCAATGACGAGGCTAGTTTTCTAACTGGTGAACCAGACACTATACCAAAGATGGAGAGCGAGAGATTATAAAAAACGAAGCGGTATACAGGTTCTTTTAATGTCTGTTGTATCTCGTTTATCATATCACATACAGAGCAAATGTGTTGTGAACAATGTCTACATATAGATATGAATCTCAACCATGCGTTAACTTTGATCTTCACCTCGCTCATGATGATCAAATACAAAAAGTGGAGAGTTGCTTTTTCATGCTTTTTTGCCTGTTTTCCATTCACGTCTTTGCTATACCTAATAAACATATTACTTTTGCATGCACGTGCTTTATCTACCTTCTATATGTCCTGTCGATGTCCTGTTTTGCTGCGGTAACTTGTTTTCATGAGACCCCAGTCACATACTCTTTGGTCGTGTCCCTGATTGTCCTGCCTTGTCCTGCAGAACTTGGAGCAGTCCCTGCGGGTGAAACGTTGTCATGTTGCTGGAGCCCATGAATGAACCCCAGGCCCTGGAGAGCTTTTGGAGATATTCTCGCTTGAAGTGCAACAGATGAAAAGATCGTTTTTGATGATCATCACCTCACCATGAGTAATATAATGTTGTATTTCAGCACACCACACCGTGATGGTCACCTCAAAGCTTGTTGGACCTGGTGAAGGGTCTCACTTGTTTGATTGAGATTGGTTCTATTCTCAATGCCATTACAAGCTCCTTGTAAGAGTTGTCAGCACAAATGCCGGCTGTGGTCAGGGTCAGAGCTGGCTCAAAACATCTTTTCACCAAAACTTTAGCCAAATGGGATTTGGGTTTGCCAAATTGAAAGTTCTCCAGTCAAAAATTCCGTGGATATGAAATCAAAGTGCCATGTTTCAGGTTTATACACATTTACTGAATTTGCCAATTTTTTAGCCAGTTCCCCCAAAAGTCGCCAAATTGGAGGGTTAGTCGCCATTGCCGATTGGGCAAGTGGGTAGCGCAATCCCTGCAGATTGTCTTTATTGACATTGGTACATTGAAATATGAAAAGTATTGAAATGTACATGCACGATTTCCTTGAGATGACTGGAAATGATGGTTGATACTGCAAGCGCAAAATTGGTCTGTGAAATTCGTTAAGCTTTTTGAAACCTGGGAAACTCTCTCAGGATAAGAAGTGTACAACTGAACAGTGAAATAAAAAATGCTTCCGTGTTGTAACGACTTGAGTGTTGGAAAAACCACAACTCTCCCAGCTGTAACCTTCGTGTTGCTGGATCTTACAACTGCTTGTAATTGGCTTTGAGAAGCCTGTCACCCTCTCTCACATTTGGAGCTTCTTGTCCTATTTTTCTTCCATGTTGTCTAAATGGTGTTTGTGTGTTGTGTGTTGTAGATGAGCCTGCTGCCGCCTCCATGTGGACCCGTAAAGACATTAAGGAATTTAAAGAGTCATTACGAAAGGATAAAGATGCTATGATAAAAGTCGGGTCAGGCGAAACGGTGACGGTAAGAGAAACTTGTGCTTCTTGTGGAAGGGAATATCTTGTCATTATCTCATGACATGGTTGTCATGTCTTCTACGTCTATAGCCTCTTGCTGACTCATCCTGCTTCCTGCATCCACAATGAGGTCATCACCACTTCTCCACGGAAAGATGTCGCTGCGACCGTATTGGGCCTTTTCATTGTCTTCAGGATGTCATCTCCGTGGCAATACGAGGTGCGAGCATGAAGCCACAACATCACGGTAGTGTGATCGTTGACGTTCCGTACAACGTCATAGTGGAAAAGTTGATACGGTCACAGCGCCATCAAATGGTAGAAAAAGAATGGCTACAACCCCATTCCGAGTGAACATATCATCTCATGTTTCATGGCCTTCAGAATGTTGCATATTGGACTCAAAACGTATAGAGGGGTTGATAAGTTTAAGTCAAGTACTGAAATGCTACAGAGACAGCAATTTTGCCCCACGGCACGCATGAATCATGACATATTTACCTACCTCTTGATACATCCGCCAGTTAGCGGAGCTAGCTTTTATTGCTGTATAGCGTTTATAAATGATCTCGCCTATCTAAATAGAAGCTTGTCGGGGAATAATGGAGTGTTCCTTTTGTGTCTTAATCTTCGCCATTTCATGGTATGTTAAGGATGCTAGAAGCTAGTTGTGGTAAAAGGTTCAGTGTAAGAGTGGATGACTTTTAATGTTTGAGTGCGAGATGGAAAGTTGGTGGTGTGCTTGAGTTGTGATGTGTTCGTGAGGTGTGTGTGGTAGGTTATGCATGTGTGGTAGGTTATGCATGTGTGGTAGGTTATGCATGTGTGGTTCAATGGCCTGCTGTGCAAAACTCTCAACTCCTGCAGCAGAATCCGTGTTTTGAACAAGGCCAGCATGATCCACTACATGATGCACGAACTTGTGACTGATTGACCAATCAAAAGCTCCTATACTGATCAGCAACCAATCAAAAAGTGTATCTGATCCAGAGCCTTGCATCGAGTGTGGGGGCAAAAGAGATGGATTGCACAGTTTTTGAAAGTGCCTTGGGCTCCTTTAAAGAGTGTTGGCCTCATGATGACCATTGGCTACAGGGGTTCAAAACCTGCGTCCTCTGATACAGTATCGCAGGACGCCCGTTGGGATCCGACAATACAGACCACTTCACATGACCTTGACCTTTCATTTCATTTGATTTGCTTCCCCGTGATTCTTAATGGCCCCATCGAGGGAGATCGATCAACTTCCAGGACGTTTATGGCTGATTGATGACACGTCAAAATGCAGCCATGCCCCGCAGGATAGATCACCCGCAATAATGGGTTCATTTTGTGGTCTGATACAATGTTAAAGGCATAGTATCATGTTATGACTAGTTGAGTTTGATGCAGGTATCATTAACCACTCGAGGCAATGGGGATCGTACGAATGATGGAGCCGTGGCCTGGAGGCCTATCTCTGATTGCACTTACCACTTCCCTTGCCACGGCAATGCAGCCACACTGCGAGACCAATTCTTGATAAAAGCTGTCGATGCATTTTGTGAGTCTATCCTCGGAGCAGACTCATCTCTGACTGTGTTTCACAAAAGGCTGTAGATCACTGCCCACAACCCGAGCATCAGTCATTGTTACTGCGTCTTGGATACAAATGATTGGCAGGTGGTATTATTGTCAGGTCCCTGCTGAACGGAGAGCTAATGAGAACCGTTGTCCTGGGGCAGTTGGGGGCAGCCAGCGAGCTTTAGGTGAAAGATTGTCACCAGTTTCTGATGTGGCTTCCATTACTTTCTTAACCAAAGGATTCACCTTCAAATTAGTTCTGATTGCTGCGTTGGATTAGGTGAGGCCAGGTTCTGTTCTGGCCGTGATTGATTGCTTTACTGACCATCTCTGTGGTGTAGAACTCTGGACAAGGTGACTGTTGAAATCAAGGGATGGGGAGTCAGTGGTCCAACTCAACTGATCTGAAATGATCAAGTGATGCGCTGAATGAGCTGCTTCTTGAGTTCCCAGGGAAGCTTTCTGGAGAGACTGGGGTGGTGGTATGAAAAGTGCTTTGAGATGGAAAGCAATGTACTGAACTTCACATTATCATTGAGATGACCCGTTGCTACTGAAAATGTGTTCTCCAGCATCACCCTGGAGGAGATGCTGATGGTAGCTGATTGATGCAGCAGATGGAATTAGGGAGATACAATCCCCCTTTACAGGCTGGCTTGGACATTTTTCCTCTACTGTTGCCTCACTAAAAGGAACACTAACGCGAAGTTCACTTGTTTGAATCGATCTTTTGTGGTCATGGTGTGGCCAAGGGTCAAACATACCGAACCTGACCACTCACATTCACTCATTACATTGATGGAGTAGGTGATGAGTTTGCGTGACTTGCTCTCTCATGGGAATTCTTCCGCGATCCTAATTGGGTTGTCTGGCTGGGAGTATCGCCAGCTCAGGCTGCACGTCTCCCTTCCATGTCATTTCCTCTCAGTCTCCGACACTGGACTTGTATGCGTTGGATGTTACGGTTTCCCATCTGTGAAGCTTGCGTGTCAAACGAAGAACGAGAAATTCTAATGATAAACGGGCTGTTTTGATGTTTTTTGGCCCTTGTCATACATGTATTTCCAAATGGAATTATAGCTTAGATAGCTGATTGGACTGGCAAGCCCAGAGTGACTGACTGAATTGTCCCCTGTCTTTGGAGAGGAATGAAGTGGCAAGCCTATCGCTCCTCAAGCCCCCACAAGGGTCTGGCTATTGTGCCAAAATGTAGAAACCCGCTGCATCTTCCAGCTTCTCGGTACCAGCAGGGTTTCTGCCAGAAATATTTTTGAGGGTATGCAGTTCTTCAAAATCAGCAAAAACCCCATGAAATTAAAGAAAATGGCCCTTTTCTGTTCCTTTGAGGGTACTCATACGTACCCTGCGTACCCTCTGGTGGAAACACTGACCAGTGTCTTCATGTCCTAGTCTCTTGCCCTGGGCTGAGACATCCTGCAGAAATCAGGTCCTCTTAGCATCCCTCCCTAGCTCGCACACTCGTGCATGAGAGCTAGGGAACGATCCTAAGAGGACTGACTTCTTCATGATGGGTCTGAAACATATTGAGAAAGATCACAAGATCCCACCCTTTGTTACTTTTTTTCAACCATGGCCTGACGTCGAGGGGTTAGTCAATGACTTTCCTCCTTCTAATTGAACCCCTCTCAGTTTCATCATCCTGTCAAATCCCTCAAAAACAGGTGTCACATGCTAGCAAGGTAAATGGAAATGTCAAGACTTATAGAAGTCTGTCATCTTGACAGGTCTGATATTGAGGTACCAGTCTCCCAATGGTTCAGATAAGCCCACACTTTATAGAATGGTTTCTCTCCTTGCCAACAACACAAGACTGATTGCCTGTCACCTTTGTATGTTGCATAATTGACTATTCTGTCACTGCTTGGTGCCTTTGTGTTTTATGGCACCTGGAGGGAATACTAAACATTGTGTGGATGTGAGACTGTTGTTATTTATGTGAACAATTCTTTATCGTGCGTGTGCGTGCGTGCGTGCGTGCGTGTGTGTGTGTGTGTGTGTGTGTGTGTGTTCAGCTACAGTTTCCTTCTCCCGAGTTCCTCATTATTAAGCCAGAGGTCTTTCTACACTTCACTCAATTGACATTGAATAACTAATTAGCAACCACCAGCCAAAAACAGTTCTGAAGTAAGATTTTGACTCAGATTCATTTTACTCATTTTGCTATGGTATGCTTAACACGTTGACTGCCGTGGCTAAAGTATCATTTTATCCGCCATTGCCATGACTACCAGGCCTATTTCAAGTTATTTCATACTGCCAACTACGAGTTTTAGCTGTACGCCCTCTAGCGTGTTCCCATACATCTGGTCAATCCCAACTGCCAGTATGCATGGTATGATCATTGGAAGGCTCTTCATCATTGCCAAGCTTATCAACATTAATAGAAAATGCATTAGCCCTACTACGAGTATACTCGTAGCTGGAAATGGGGAGGACATCTGTGACTACGAGTATACTCAGAGCTGGCAATGGGGAGGACATCTGTGACTACGAGTATGCTCGTAGCTGGCAGTCAACATGTTAAAATGCTGATAAAATGCTAAATCCCTAGACTGTTGAGCAAAATGCTTGACTGATATTTGGAATTGAATCTTTCAGGTTCGAGTGCCTACCCATGAAGATGGAACCTGTCTCTTTTGGGAATTCGCCACTGATAATTACGACATAGGTTTTGGTGTTTATTTCGAATGGACGACGGATCCAAGCAAGATGGTCAGTGTTCACGTGACGGAATCAAGCGATGAGGAGGAATATGAGGAAGAAGAAGGTGAGAGGGGTTGGTTGAGTTGTGGAAATCTTCTGAATTCTTCTTCAACTGTTAACCCTTTCACTCCCAGTGCTGATTTCAGTGAAGTTACTAAACCTTACAAATCCTTATATTGTAAGAAAACCTGGTCACATTGGTACCGTATTCATTGGAAAGGACTCTCCGAGAGCTTTCCAGTGAATACCTATGTGATGGGTTCTGGATGCCTTTCACTGGCACACTGGTCTGCATATCTTCATTTCGGACAAAAATGGCCATGGCAGTGAAAGTGTTAACAAATATTTCATGCACTCTGTGTGAAGAAAGCATTTTGAAGGCTTTTGCATGAATGGTCATGTTATGGTTGGTCATTGTTGTCGTTTCCATCAAAAATAACCTCAGCAAGTCCGTCCAGCATCAAAAGTAACCTCAGCAAGTCCGTCCAGCATCAAAAGTAACCTCAGCAAGTCCGTCCAGCATCAAAAATTAGCTCAGCAAGTCCGTCCAGCCAGACTCATTCCTCAGGCGACAGAGAGGGAAACGTTTGTTGATAGCTCCTTTCCTGGAGGCTCTGGTTTCCTCCTACAAATTTTCCTCAACTTCCTCGTATCGTCTGTCTGTATGGATAAAAAACACACACACAGTTTGATAAATATCTCATATCAGCTGAGAATACAATGAATATTTCATGATGTTAATATTATACTTTAGGGAAAAAGACGGAGGATGGGAAACCTGGTGAGAAATCTGCTTACTAATCACGTAACTTGTTATTGTAGACAACTTAATGTTTCACTGTCTAATTACTTTCACATCATAAAGAAACATCATTTTTGCTTCAACACAAAAATTCTAGCATGGCTTCATGGCATTCACCTGACTATGTTGTTGTGTCCATGGTCAGTTGAAATCAACAACTGAACACGTCCTGTAAAAGCACAGAGACATCTTCAAGAGCTACAGCGGAAGCCTAACCTCTCACTTCCCTTCTCTGTCTTTAATATGTCCACGTCGTATGCACGTCTTATGATATGACTATTCTTGCAAAAGCTCAACATGAGTTCTTCCTTCTTTTTCAACAGTTTGAAAATTCTGAGATATATTGAAAATTTGAATAATTTGACACTTACTCTTGAAAAGCTGTAAATACACTCTGAATTTCTCCTTTATGTGCTCTCTTTGCTGAGTTAAGTTGTGGTCTATATCACATTTGTATGCCAGGCATCTGTGTTGTCAAGAGACAACAGATCTCGTTCAGCTAGATGGGATATCTCCCCGGCATCGGAATTCTCGCAAATGACCAATGCTCGGATACAATTTGCCCCTCTGACTCAGTCAGATGAACTGGATATGCTCCCAGAATCCCAACCAGATAAAGTTTGTTTTGGTCTGATCATGTATGAAGTCCACCGCCAACACTGGCTGGTCGTCTGTCACATCAGGGGTTGGCATCTCACCTGCCTCGATTTGAATCCAATTGGCCAACCATTAGATAGTGGTGGTGCTGCATCTTCTTATGGGGGACCTGTGCTGCTTCTTATGGGGAACCATGCTGCATTTTACGGGAGACCCATGCTGCATCTTATTGGGGACCCGTGCTGCATCTTATGGGGGACCCGTGCTGCATCTTATGTAGGACCCGTGCTCCATCTTATGGGGGACCCGTGCTGCATCTTATGGGGGACTTCCCTACTTTAGAATTCCTTCAGATAAAGCATATCTGTAAACCTACTCTATCTTTTTACAGTCCCTAAATCTGCATTATCAACTTGAAATAAAATCTTGTAGAAAATCGATGACTCAGCGTCGTTCACTTTCATCATGCCTCAAAGCCATTACCTGTGTCGTCTGTGGCAAATGATATTGCTTTCCTTTACTCCCCCAGGATTTCCTTACTTTGAAGTGATGGCCACAAACGTTCTTTGTCCTATTTTCCTCAAGTTCGTCTCATTAGGACAATATCATACCTGAAACTATGACCATGTATGATGATAAAGATGCAGATAGTTAGGTGAAAATGAAGGTGCCATTTCCAAAACCTCAACATTTATGACAACGATGATATTTTGTTATTTATCTGGTTTGCGTTAATGCCGTGTGACGGGACTGCTCTTAGCGTGGATGAAACAACATCAGACAAATCTGTTACACTTCATAGGATTCTTAAAGTACATCTGTCATTCAGCGGAATGCTGCTCTTTTAAAATCTCATCCGCTCGGCTCTTATCGAGCTTCCTCACCAAGTGGATGTTTCTAAGATGAATCATTCCTTTTGGGGATTTTCTTTGCATTCGAATGAGTGATATGACAAGATGTTTCTGTTTCTTTGACATCATTCCTTTCTGTTTGAGTGAGCAGCTCATGAGAATTGGAATCCTATCACTTCATTTTGGTGTTAACACATTATTGCTACATCTGTGTCCGTTACCGTAACTTCACATTAAGGAGCTAAACTTCATCCGGAGAAACATTTGTGACCCATGATAGCAAAATGAATCAGAATGCGCCGGAAAGTAGACTCAAGATGACACCAGAGAACAATTACAGAAATGGACAAAGTAAAATTTCACAATGGGGAGACATTCTTGAAATCAACACCTTCGATCTTCTGTGTGCATTCTGACTCATTTTGCTGTCACAGGTCACATTGTTGGCTTCTCTCTATCACCTCAACACTTCAATGACCTGAGGCAGTTACAGCACACACTTAACCAGAGTTTCTGACTGGCCTGACTTAAACATGATGCTTCCTTAGGCTGGTAACATACATATGGAATCTTAGTGAGGTTCACTCTACGGCCATGTCTGAACTATTTACCAATGTGTGCTGCCTCATCTCTGCAAGTTTGATGTCCGGGACACGGCTCACACACGATTTCCGATCTCGCCGACATGAATTTGTATGTGTGACGCCAGCTTTAGGAGTGCATGTCAGGGAGATGATTTCACTGAGATAATCTCCCAGGTCTTCGTCAGCTGCCAGCTTTATTATATATATATTGTGAGTCCGGGCCGAGAGCAGCTCTATAGCAGTAGCGTGCAGCCCAGCCATACATTCTGCTTTCAACAACAGCACTGCCCTCTTGTGTTCACCACCGGCATCAGAAGACCTTCATCTTCTTTCAGTGAAGTAAGCGTACAGACTGAGACCGATCTGAAGCCACTCCTCTAAGTCCAGTAGAGGGATTTCTTGCACAAGTTGGCTCTCTATGGGCAACTCAACCATAGAAAACTATGGGTAGTTGTTGGTCATTGGTCTCAGCGTAAGTCATGAGGAAACCAACAATGGTGAATTGCCCATTGAGATCCAACTCGGGCTAGAAAACTCTCACGTGAGGTGCTCCTTAACTCATCTGCCCCCTAGTTTGAGCAGACAGTGTCCTCTGCTGAAGTTTCCAAAAAGCCGTGGAGATGAATTCAAAAAAAATTGAAGAAACATCCTTCAGATGGTTCATGGGAACAACCTTTCTTCAAATATTTTTCAATCAATACCAATGGATGCAAGAAAACTTGGACAGAAGATGCCGTCTGATGGACTATGGGACAGATGAGTTAAGGTTTCCTATGGTGTATGAGACACCTTCATGAATTTGTGTTTTTATCTGTTTCAGGTGAAGGCAAAGCTGATATTGAGAAAGGCTCAAAGAAAGAGAACAAGCCGCCAACGGATGAGATTATTCCGATTTACCGACGGGACTGCCATGAGGAGGTATACTGTGGAAGCCATATGTATCCTGGCCAAGGAGTCTACTTATTAAAATTTGATAATTCATATTCATTATGGCGATCAAAGTATCTTTATTATCGGGTGTATTACACCAGATGAACAACTGGAATCATTGTGTGTGTATCATAGTCTAAATCTGTAATTAGCAATTAACTATTGATCTTGCCACAAGTTGGTGAAAGGATTGAAACAGTGGCTCTTGTGGTGACATGAGAATTAGGTCAGGAGGTCACACAAGGTCATTACTCTTCATTAGGTCAGAAGGGTAAACAAGTTCATCACTCTTTGTTACTCAATAAGGTTTGTTCTGATGTGACATGAAAAAGATTCTCTTAGTTGTTACTGTATAAAAAGGCCACAATGTGGCATTCCCTGTTACTTAATTTCTACGTCACCAAAGAGTGGCACTGCTTCAGTTCCTATACATCGAACTGATAATCATTGATATGTGTCGATAGTTAGTTGCTAATTAACTTCTATAGTATTTAATTGAGATCTGTGCGTAAAGAAACTCTTTGTACAGAGTTGAAAATATCCTCAATTTGTACATGAATTCACATGTGTTTGCTTCATACACAATATGAAGTCAAGGAACTGTTTCGCTATTAACATCTTCAGTGCTGAATCCTTACGGGCTGGAATTTACCCTCTTTTTCTCGCTGGGTGTTAGAATCCTGTGGAGACACTACATAAGTGTGAAAAGTTTTTGTAAGTACTGAAGATGTTAAGAGTGAGCCATGTCTGGGAAAGTTTCGTTTATGTAAAGTACGAAAATCTCTCTAGTTTGTTACACTTTATGTGGGGTAAGGGGCTTTAAAAAGCCAACTATGTATACACTTTATTTATGGACTGTAAGATTTCGTTGCCTCACACCAGATCACACTGAATGTAACAGAAGTATTTTCATGGGTTGTCCTGGTGTTACTCAAGTAGATCATCTTGTGTGAGATGTTTGTTTCTCAAATTCTCATGAGTTGATCAGTCGGATTTCTGCAAGTAGTCACTGGGGTTACTTCCAAGGATTGAAGTAATGTTGCTGTAGTCCGATCTACCCCTTTTTGCTTCACCAGGAGGAAGCTCTTGGTCTACCCCTCTGTTTGGGCTCCTCTTGCGCTGCTCCACATGAGAGTTTTCTCCTGCGAGTTTGATCTCTATGGGAAATTTATCATTGTTGGTTTCCTTAAGACTTACGCCGACACCAATGACACAAATGCCTGCCCATAGTATTCAATGATTGAATCACCCATAGAGAGCCAACTCCCAAGAGAAAACTTGCATGTAGCAACACCTTACATTAAGGGTTGCATACATGTACTTGTTCAGAAAGAAAGCCATGGCTGAGTGTCGGTAAACCAACAATCAATCCGAAGTGCTTTTCCGTGCCTGTCCAACCGGTGTGAAACATGATACATACATCGAGCCGCAGTGTATTTCTGTGTGAACATCTCTCAACGAGATAAACACATGCTTGAGTAGTGCAGAATATGATGATGCTTAAAGCCTATTTTTGGGTGTTTGTTGTAGATTTGAGTACAGGTGTTGTTGGGTGTCTACACTTGTTCTCTACTTCTTCGTTATTTATGGGAGTGTGAGAGGTTGTTCAAAACACCTTTGGTCCTAAAATTTGTGTGAATGCTGAGGGCCTCAACTGAAAGAAGTTATGCCAAAATAGCACTAACACGTAAAGTTAGTAACAACTGCTGAACTACACTGAATAACCCAGCGTGGATGTTTTTCTTTAAAAACTGACCACACATCGATCAATTGATTGGGATTCTGTTGTCCATGTGGTTTGCAGAATACTAGGATACTTGAATGACTAAAAATGACTGCCTTCGTCATTCTTTTGATAATCAGCTTTCAGGTATTGTAACAAATGGCAGAATTGATGTAATATTGTCAATGTATATTTGTACATCATATTCATCCTCTCAGACCCAAGAGAAGAAATGGGGAATTTCTTGAGATGGAGTTGTTGTTTGAGGATGTTCTCTTGCCGTGCGGGAGGTTCTCTGCCAGAGTATATCATATATGGATCAGTCAGCTGTGAGAGAACACTTATCAAGAATCAATAAAACATTATCGGGAAAACACCCTGCTTGATACAGTGCAATGGAAATTCATAATATTGTAGTTAGATGTCATGTTAATTACATGTACATGTACATGTACTTGCTCCCTATCAATAATTAAGAGTAAAGGGCCGAGTCCTGGTGTGGAAGGAATGGTTGTCCTAGGATTGAAGTCTGAGTACATTTGTCAATCATACATTTGCTCTTCTTGTATGAATTATACTCAAATGGTCATGGTTTCTGTCGCCTAAATCCACAATAAAACCGGATTTTAAGGAAGGGGACTTTGATTCCTGTCACACTAGGTGAGGAACACATTGAGGGACCTTCAATCTGTTCTCAAGCATGATGTTTTTGTGGTGATGTTTCAGACACTTTGCCAGTTTACTATGATACTCCCCGTTTCAAGGTCACTTCTACTACGATACTCCCCGTTTCAAGGTCAGTTTGCACTGTCGAATGTAATCATTGATACCTCAGTGAGAGGTTCACATAAACACTCGTATCTTCACTCTGTTGGACTATTGTAGACTACAGCTTTATCAATACAGAACAATGTGAATAAATGTCAACTATTTAAAGATAAACTGGTGTTGAGTTTCATCTGTTGATAACTCTTTCGTAGTGGCAAATCCCTCAGCATGTCCCACCCAGGAGTTGTACCAAGACGCCGACTTGACTTGATGCCTTTGCTGTCCTTGTTTGCTGTCCATGCTGGCAAACGTCAGAACTCCTTGTAAATTTTGCGATGTAGAAATGGCAGTGTTCGCATATGATACTCAGGGCGGGCCTTCTCTTTCTAGACGCAAGGACCCTGAACGCCGCGTAGCGGCAAATGCGCGAAGCGCTACTGATCAATACCACGGGTCACTCTAGTCTCGCGCAACCAGCCCCTCGGTCATACTCCGAGGTCGCCAGACCGAGGGTCTGGCACGGGACGAAATTCCCATTGAATTTTCTTAT
>NMRB01000332.1:71729-103916 GCA_002633025.1 Notospermus geniculatus | reverse complement strand
GTACATGTACCACCATACCGGCACGTCAGAATGAGGAACTTTTCTGCCGTCGGTGGCCGCCTGTTACCGGTCCTAGAACGTCGCAAAATTTGACGTCAAGTGCGTGAGCCACGGCGCCCACGTCATTATGGACGACGTTGTGGCATGCATTTCTGCCCTGTGACGTCAAATTTCATGACGTTCTGGGACCGGTAACTCGTAGCGGCCTCTGACGGCTCCAAAGTTCCTCGTTGTGTGGCGGTCGAGGAAAACCCGGCGGATGTCGCATTTCAAGAAAGTGTGCTACGTAACAGGTAAACAGTAGCTAGGGCTAGTAGATCAATGCACAGGCAATCTGACAGCCCTTGTTGATCATTCAGCGACATCCGCCAGGTTTTTCTAGACCGCCACACAATTGTTTCATTGGTACACTGAGAGAATTCCTATGTACATGTACACAATCTTCCTTGTCAGGAGAAGACAGGGACAGAACAATACATCTCATGACATACTTAAATCATTACACAGTAACCTCCATGGCTGAATTCGGACACATTCTGCTGTACATTGTACATGTCTGCAGAACCAAATGAGCTCATGCCCTGATACAAAGAGCCAAGTCATTCTATACCAACCCATCTTAGGATCACAGCGAACCTCCAAAACCCTGTTCCAACCCAAAGTCTTAGGCCTACCGATGGATGAGAACTTCAACCGATCAAAGCTGCACAACAAGTAAAATTCAAACAGAGCACTTCATTAACACTTAAAATCTCAAGAGTACAGTTTAATAAGTGAACATATCATTTCATTGGAATAACAAATATTAGCACATCCCTCAGATTGCCTGACAAAATACATATCCACAGGCTACATGCCGGCACGCCTGTGCTGTTATGCGGGGTCAAGGAACGGGAATTTGTACGTAATTCATTGAGCCAAGTCACAAGTGACATTTTTCATAACAAATTTTAGAAGAAAAGGAGGAGAGAAGGTGATTACCAGTTCATGCACCCTGAGAATATCAGAGATTCTTTAGCGTTCTTCCTCAAGTGTGGTGATGGGGAGCGAGCATTCAGAACCACTGGGCATATTCAAATCCTTGTTCTTGACAACACTCGTGCTGACTCAACTCGAGAACGGCAGTTGGTATAGAATGGGTTGGTATAGAACACCGAGAAAGCAACCTGAGTCGGGCCAAGAACGTATTCTCACTCCGCCACTCAGCGGAGGGTTGAGAAGAACACATTTCTGGCACGACTCGGGTTGTGTTCTCGGTGTTCGAGACTGACGTTCTCGAGTTGAGTCAACATCTACACAAACTGGGTCAGCACGAGTGTTGTCAAGAACGGGGATTCGAATACGCCCTGCCCCAATGATTACCTCAGAATGAGTTAATGGGGCAGTGGACAGCTCACTGACAAACAGGTTACATTAGCGAAGAATCCTGCCAAGAGTATCAAGTTAATGTCTGGTCAATACTCTATATGGTGGCAGCTCCAGAGAGGATTTGCTCCTCACTCGGACATGTTCTTTATGTCATAAAGTGGGCAACTCTGTGACAGTGCAGGTTTTCAGTAAGCACTCCGGTTTCCTCCAGCAGTACAGAGTGTTGCCTATAGACGATTCTCGAATTCGCAGATCTGCGCACTTCCGCCGAAATCTCAACCAGAACCTCGATCTGAAACCAGCTGACGTGATGCCATCCATGATTCAGCAATGGTCAAGTCTGAAGCAATGTCTTCGACGTCACTGTCGTGGGGTTGTCTGCGTCACGTCATCCAGTTTCAGACCGAGGTTCTGGTTGAGATTTCGGCAGAAGTGCGCAGATCTTTGTCGCTTACATCAATTTGAGAATGGTCTATAGAGCTAATATTGGTAATGCTGTGATTGGCACTCAGCTTTCAATGCAATATTTCAATTTACAAGACGTTAGTTAATGTCACAGGATGAACACTGACCGATCTAGTTCCATAATCTCAAGGCACTGCTGTATCACAAACAATCTTAGCACCAGGCACGACTCCTGGTGGTGTGCCCAAAAACTGTGGAAGAACAACTGAATCAAATTTTCCCAACACTCATGAATTGATTCCATCAAAATTTGACAACATGTGACTCATCACATCAAATCAGGTATTAAGTTGCACAAGATATGAACCAGGATGAACCAAAATAACACCAGAGATGAAGGAAGAAACGAAATCACTAACATTTTACAAAAGACAGACAATATGCCTACCCTACTGAAATTGGCAAAATGCTGGTCTCAACCTGCGAACTTCAGAGTGACTTGATACCTGATTTGATGTGACGGGTCACATACGTGAGGCAGTCTCGGAAAACCCCCCGCCGTATGTCGCATTTGAGGAAAGTGTTAATGGCCTTAATGACCTGCACATTTCAACAGCTGAAATGTACTACGTAACAGGTAAAGAGTAGCAGATCAATGTACAGGCAATCTGAGAGCCCTTGTTGATCATTCAGCGACATCCGACGGGTTTTCCTAGACCGCCACACATATTTGGCAAGGGACTTCCTGAGCTATGAGCAACAAATAAGCAAACCAGGCACACCTCATGATGCTTTGTCATTTATCTTGAACTAAACATGTTTCATAATCATAATATTGGAAAGGTCTCCTTGAATAAGTTCACATGCAAAATTAATGATCATCAAGAGTATTCATTTTGGTATCTCCCTCGGAACTCACCAGTTCACACTACGTACTCCAAAAGCACCAGGGAGCTGAGAAATGTTCAATGAGGGACCTCCTTTTAGGCTTCTGCTCCATGTGAGAATTTCTCACGAGTTGATTCTCTACGGGCAATGGGGAACTTTTCTGCCGTCGGTGGCCGTAAGAGGCCGCCTGTTACCGGTCCTAGAACGTCGCAAAATTTGACGTCAAATGCGTGAGCCACGGCGCCCACGTCATTTACACTCCTTTCGCAGTGTCTTCTCACTCGTATCTATCGTTCATAGACANAGCATTTTATATGGGACAGTTGCATTATGACGTAGCACGACTAGTCTACAACAACAGCAATGGCTGCCCCCCGCCGTGTCCAGTATGCAGTGTCACTTTGCACTTTTCAGTGTTTAGCTCGTGCCTTTTTTGTTTTGAAACATCGCTAAAGAAGTGGATAACGAGATTATTCTGTTTGTAGTGATTGATCTTGTTGAACAGGCCGAAGCTGGGAGCAACGCCGGCGCTGTTTCCCGCGCTATTTGGCCGCTGACTAGTGCTGCCACCATGCGGTAAATCGGCGGGGATCGGGCCATTGTAAGCAGTGTCTATGAACGATAGGTATGAGTGAGAAGACACTGCGAAAGGAGTGTAACGTCATTATGGACGACGTTGTGGCATGCATTTCTGCCCTGTGACGTCAAATTTCATGACGTTCTGGGACCGGTAACTCGTAGCGGCCTCTGACGGCTCCAAAGTTCCTCATTCAACCACAGTATAAGCTGTAAGGAAACCAGCAATGGTGAACTGCCCATTGCGAGGCAACTGGCACGAGAAAACCCACATTGAGCAGCCACATTAGTTACCTCCTGATGTGAATGATCAAACAGGACTTCTCACTTCCCGATGCAAATTAACAAGTGGAAGTTTCCCAATCTCCACATGTTCTTTGCCAGCACTTTCTAACAGATGCTCACATCCCTAAACTGCAAGCCACTGGTCCTGAGACTGTGACCACGGCTAAAGGCAAAATAAAATGCAACACTACTATATCATATACATAATATAATATCTACACAACATTCAAGTGGCATGAAGTCAAAACTAATTTGACTTCTCAATGCAAAATACTTTCCAAATAGAGTGCAAGTAAAATTCATTGATGTGGAATATTATCAGGTAATATGACACAAAGTACATAATCTGTCAAGTGGCCACAAATATATGACAGTATTGTGTCGTTGCTAAAAACCTCTTGAGGACTGACTGCAATGACAAGGAATGGAATGTACGGTAACAAGAATACAATAACATCCCGTTATGACCAATCATAAGTCTTCCTATCCACTCACAAACTAATAAGAACGTAGATTTTTCAGGCGACTGAGTTCGTAGGTAAAGCTGCGTTTACCGGACCCCCGGAATGCGGAAGCGGTATATGCTATGCATTTTTGCATACAACATATCGCTTCTGCATCCCGTATACCGCATTCCGGATGTCTGGTAAACGCAGCAAACTTGACCAGGGGCCTGTTTCATGAAGTGACTTTAAGCTAATGTTACCATTAACTTCAACACATTTTCTATTAGGTTAAAGGTACCATTAGATTAAAGTCACTTTTTGAAAGAGGCCCCTGGACAACGGTTGTCTACATTGTACTGTTAGCAAGAAACAAATGCATTTGTCTAAATGAACTCATTGTGAAGATTCTTTTCTGAACCACATCATGCCATTTTATACCATAACAGATACAATATACATGATACATGTACATAAATCTGACACAATCCCTTCATGATACATGTACATAAATCTGACACAATCCCTTCATTTCTTCACTGTCATCAGTCCTCGAAAGGCCATAATACTAATACAACATAATGGTNATTGATGACCCCCTTCTTGTTGGATCCCGAGCACCCCGATATAACCAACACGGGCCTACTGGTGGTGAAGCCAGATGTCATATGAAGCAAACTAACTAGCCCAGGCCTACCTAGCTTAGTTATACTTGGTCGTGATAAGCGCTGTTGTACCTCCACCGGATACAGAGTCATTCAATAAATAAAGTTATTTTTCAGGTATCAGAGTGTTGTGGGTGGTTATACAAAGAATGTCAGGTTCCTATAAATTAGGAGAAGTTTCAGAGCTTCTGTCCTCACAGAAGAAGAAAAAAAGGAAGTTGGATGCTTTGTTTAGCTCTGACTCACCGTACAGATCTCAAGTGAAAGAATCTACCCAGAATCTAACCCAACAAAGAAAACAAGAGGTATGTCAGGAAACTTCAGGCCGAGAATGTGATGGTGGCAATCTGAAGAAGAAGAAGAAGACGACAGTGAAGAAGGATAAAATCAAGAAAGAACTTAAGAAGGATAATGAAAGGGATGAGAAGGGCAGAGAGAGAGGGAAGAATGGTCCATCAGAAGGATTCTGTCCACCCCCTGGTGTCATCCATGAGTCCCTCGTCAAAGGGGCAAAGGAAAAGAAAACCAGGGTCGAAGAAAGGTTGGTAGTGCTAACCTTTATTGGATTTGTTCTCAAAAGTAATCCAAAACAATAAGAGACACCTCTCCCAGGAAGACACCTCTAGAATTCAGTCCCTAAAGCATCATGTCCCTTTATTGTGTCCTCTGTATTGAGAACACCTCTTACTTAAGGACAGCATTCATCAGTCCCCAAAGGTGTCCTTAATTAGAATCATAGTCTGGATGATGTCCAAGTCTTGTTGACCTTTTTATTTACAGAGAAGAAAGCTTGGCTGTAAGTAAAGGGTCCATGAAGAAAAAGAAAAGAAAGAGAAATGAGGAAGATGAAGATGAGGACCCTGTAACGCCCCGCAAGAGAATCAAAGTGGACAATAAACGTGATCCAAATATTGATGCAAAAACAATATTTGTTGGAAACTTACCAGTTGACTATGATACAAAGGTGAGTATTGCTTTATTTTGTACGTCATCTTTTCTCATCTGCATCATGATTTCATCATTGGATCAATTTACCTTGATTTGTCTCATTCTTTTGTTTCAGGCTGTTCGGAAGTTGTTCAAAAAGTATGGGAAGATTCAATCTGTTCGTTTACGTTCTGCTGTGAGTGCCTGTAGTGTAGCCTACATGATGTATTCATTCGATAAATTTGATTCTCTTTCGAATGTCAACAGATCTTCGATGTTCATTAGAAATCCACTTCCAAGGTCTTTACCTCGAACTCCATCTAATTAGAATGGAACCACAGAAATCATCCCATTGAGGCTCTTTCTCGGTCCACTAACTGCCTCCTACCCAGAAGTTAATGTTGATTGATGCAGGCACAGAGTTTTGATGTGCATGTTTGATTCTTGGAGTTTTTCAAACATCTCTTTTTTTTCTAATTTCAGACACCAGCTAAGATTTCATTACCTAAGAAAGTTGCTGTGATAAAGTAAGTTGAGTTATTTTTGTAATTCAAGTTGAATCAGATGCGACTTAGGCTCCAGCATCTCACAGTGTTCACTCAGCGGACATCTTCCTCCCTCTACATCTGATTGTTGTATCCATTTGCTTGCTGGAGCGATAACTATAAATACCTCTACAACAGTTCTCCCTACGTTCGTTACAGGAAAGACTATCATCCAGACAGAACCAGTATCAATGCTTATGTGGTATTTGCTGAAGAAGAAGAGGCAAATAAAGCACTGAAAAGGTGGGTTTAGTGACATGGAGGGAATGACCCATAGACAGTTCACATGTCCAACTCGGCCTACGTTAAACCAGCGCAATTGTTCTCAAACTTACCGGTACACACTACATCATATATCTTTCTATGAGAGTTGCGTTATGCTCAGCCATTCCAGTGTTTCTAGTCTCTTACATGGATTCCTTTACAGGAATGGAAAAGTGGTTGATGGTCATCATATTGTAGCAGACTTGGTTACCAAGGGAAGAGAGTTTGATCACAAAAAGTCTGTATTTGTGGGAAATTTACCATTTGGTAGGTCACTTATAGCCATAGGCAGAACTTTGCTGGTTCTTTTGAAAAATACATGACTGCTGACAGGTTCTGCTTGGTACATGTTTGAAGTTTGCATACAATGTATATCCAGGAATAATCCATTTGATAGGAAGATAGGAAATACTGTTGTCACTGTCAGCTTGATATCAGGTGTCAGATCCCTCCTAGCAGGGCTGTATACACTACCTTCTTCACTGCATTAGAATGAATAATTTGTAGTATGTCATGACGCTTACCTGTTGCCACCCTCGTATCCATCACAAACGGGGATGGCGGCCCATTCGACATCGTTTGTTCGTTCACCATCCTTAGTGTCTTGCTTTTGTTGCAGGTATTGAAGATGATGAATTATGGAACTGTTTTGATGAAATAGGCAATATCAAAAGTGTTCGAGTTATCAGAGACAGAAAAACTGGCATTGGGAAGGGATTTGGATATGTTCATTTTAAGGTAAGCTTGACAAAATGCATTGCTAGCACTGGAAGTCTGTCTCTCTTAAAATTTATCTCACGGTTGAGGACCACGCAGAGGACCCAGTTCATGCTGACATTTTACATCAGTGCATTCAGACTCATGTTCAGTAGTACATTTACTGAATGAACAAGTATTTTAATTGATGATTTCATTCCCTCATCAACTCTTGAGTGTTGTAGAGTACAGATTTCCCTGTTTTATTGCAGGATGTGACTTCTGTTGACTTGGCCTTGAAGTTGAATGGGAAGACACTGAAGAACCGTAGTATTCGTGTCACACGCGCACAAACAGAGAGTCAGTTGCAGAAAGATATATCCTTTTCATGACAAACTTATCAGTATACAGTGTATTACATCTACTAACTAATTTGCGTTCTGGGCTGAGCATGAGTGTGCATGAAGCCGTGTGTATTTAGCACTGCAGGTGTCCTACTTTTCACGACAGATGTCCCACACTATTTTCCTTGACTTGATCCACGTCTTATATTCATCTGACCAAAAGTCAAAGAAAAAGAAGAAGAAGTTCAGTAAGCCTAGCAATGCAGTCGGTGGAAGTTTTCAGGGTCAGAAAGCTTTGACAGATGAACAGTTACAGAAAGTTCGTAAGAGACAGAAAATGGCTCGGAGTGGAGTTCGTGGAAAGGGAAAGAAAGCCAACGTGTTGAACGCACTGTTGCGTTTGAAGAAGAAGCAAGGGACTGGGGTCGTGGATTCCACAAGTGCCACATCTCCAAAGATTGAAAAAAAGAAATCTGCTGGTAAAAATAACAAGAAAAATGTTTTAGGAAAGAAAAAGAAGGGACTAATGGGTGGTAAAAAAACAAGGGACAGTCTTGGGAAAGGCAAAAAGAGAAAGACAAAGGGTGCAAATCCGTCGTGATGGAGAGCCATGTTCAGCCAGTCGGATGATGCCGATGATCTGTGGAATTACCGGTAGACAGGCATGTAACACAGTGAGATGTTCCCTTTCTGTCTGATTTTAATTGCCAATCAATGCTAACTGCCAGTCATTTTGGTGCTTGTCTCAACTTGGAGCAGCATTTTTTAAAGACGTAAGTAATAACACATTTGGTTCCCTGTCCGGGTACATCACGGACACAAGGGATGTTGTGAGAATAAACCATACTTGACAAACTACTGGAGATTTTTGTGATTTTGTGTGAGCCTTACAGCACAGTAGCTGAAGTCTGTATGCACCAACGAAGATTATCTTGAACTCAGGTTGAGCCACAGCTTTTCAGTTGTTCAGGTTTGCCAGGGCATGATGTGACAATGGAAAAGTTTTGGCTCAACCTGAGTTCAAGATAACATTTGTGTCAATTCGACAATCCGTTTGGTGGGAACCCCAAAGAAAAAAACAAACGAAATGCCTTTTTCGGGGCTTTCAGTCAAACCCTCCATTTGGAAATAAACGGCTACCGCTAGGCTACCTACGGCAGCCTAGCGGCAGCCCGCGTAGCTATGGCATTATTGATTGGAACCTAAGGGAAAATTCCACAGCAGCAAAGAAATCCCGTCAATGAACAAAGTTTTTGTCGGCTAATCCAAGTCATTCACAGGTCGTTCACATTCACACGATGGGAGACAAAAATGCATATTCGTGAAAAATCCTGTATAAGGCGATTCTACTGACTGGTTCGCCGTTTTTCACCTGGTGGCGAGCCCATGAACCATTACATCCAGCCTTGGTCTGGAATTCATCCGCACTTCGATGTAAAAGGGCCTTATGTTACCTCAACCTTTTGAGAGCTCCTGGGAGGTTCAGGGTCAATACTGTAAAGCAAGATAATTTCGCGGCTGGAAATTTTCGCGAGTCTCTTCCATTTTTTTCATTTTTTTTTCACGGGACCGTATTTATCACTTGTGTGTACTCATATTCGCGACAGGAAATTTTCGCGACTCATACACTCTCGCGAAAATTTCCTGCACGCGAAATTTTCCTGCTTTACAGTACTTCATTGAGCTTAACAAGACACCATCTAATGCAAAATTACACACTTATTTTTACTAAGAGTAAGAATAAATTAAGGAAATACATTATTATGAAATCCAGACATGATCAACTTGAGGAGTCATACAATGTATAAACGACCATCCAAATGGAACATGTTTAGTTGGGGTTTAGTGGGACATCGTACTACTGCTTGCAGTTTAATGGCAGGGAGGGTTGACCCAAAAAAACACCATGTACAATGTACACAAGCCCTTTTATCATTGTCATACAATAGAGGCTATGCACTGACGTCATTCACTGACGTCATCAAATGACATCATCAATGGGTATGACGCCACGTGTTGGATGGAAAATGGACGGAGCACGTGGTCAGATGCACTGCGTCAGAATGTCATAACGTTCCATCCAACATGGCATCACATCGCAACACGCAGGCTGATGACGTCACGTGCATTGCCTCTATAGGACCAATGATTACATGTATTTGAATGAATTCTGTCCCCATAAGGAGTGTAGTTTGTACACTGTGCCTAAACTGCAAGATGGTGGTTTTTGGGCTGATGTAAAGTTAACAACATCTCGGCATATTACATGTACATGTACCTTTCACCATTCAGGCACACCCCTGGGGTCAGACTCATCACCAGCTCGGACCCCAGTGATGAAAACAGATACTTGACAGGAGCTCGACATGTGTTATACTGAAAAAGATGTCTATCAAATAAACAAGTTACATGTACATGTACCACCATACCGGCACGTCAGAATGAGGAACTTTTCTGCCGTCGGTGGCCGCCTGTTACCGGTCCTAGAACGTCGCAAAATTTGACGTCAAGTGCGTGAGCCACGGCGCCCACGTCATTATGGACGACGTTGTGGCATGCATTTCTGCCCTGTGACGTCAAATTTCATGACGTTCTGGGACCGGTAACTCGTAGCGGCCTCTGACGGCTCCAAAGTTCCTCATTGTGTGGCGGTCGAGGAAAACCCGGCGGATGTCGCATTTCAAGAAAGTGTGCTACGTAACAGGTAAACAGTAGCTAGGGCTAGTAGATCAATGCACAGGCAATCTGACAGCCCCTGTTGATCATTCAGCGACATCCGCCAGGTTTTTCTAGACCGCCACACAGTTGTTTCATTGGTACACTGAGAGAATTCCTATGTACATGTACACAATCTTCCTTGTCAGGAGAAGACAGGGACAGAACAATACATCTCATGACATACTTAAATCATTACATAGTAACCTCCATGGCTGAATTCGGACACATTCTGCTGTACAATGTACATGTCTGCAGAACCAAATGAGCTCGTTCCCTGAAACAAAGAGCCAAGTCATTCTATACCAACCCATCTTAGGATCACAGCGACCCTCCAAAACCCTGTTCCAACCCAAAGTCTTAGGCCTACCGATGGATGAGAACTTCAACCAATCAAAGCTGCACAACAAGTAAAATTCAAACAGAGCACTTCATTAACACTTAAAATCTCAAGAGTACAGTTTAATAAGTGAACATATCATTTCATTGGAATAACAAATATTAGCACATCCCTCAGATTGCCTGACAAAATACATATCCACAGGCTACATGCCGGCACGCCTGTGCTGTTATGCGAGGTCAAGGAACGGGAATTTGTACGTAATTCATTGAGCCAAGTCACAAGTGACATTTTTCATAACAAATTTTAGAAGAAAAGGAGGAGAGAAGGTGATTACCAGTTCATGCACCCTGAGAATATCAGAGATTCTTTAGCGTTCTTCCTCAAGTGTGGTGATGGGGAGCGAGCATTCAGAACCACTGGGCATATTCAAATCCTTGTTCTTGACAACACTCGTGCTGACTCAACTCGAGAACGGCAGTTGGTATAGAATGGGTTGGTATAGAACACCGAGAAAGCAACCTGAGTCGGGCCAAGAACGTATTCTCACTCCGCCACTCAGCGGAGGGTTGAGAAGAACACATTTCTGGCACGACTCGGGTTGTGTTCTCGGTGCTCGAGACTGACGTTCTCGAGTTCAGTCAACAATCTACACAAACTGGGTCAGCACGAGTGTTGTCAAGAATGGGGATTTGAATACGCCCGCTGATTACCTCAGAATGAGTTAATGGGGCAGTGGACAGCTCACTGACAAACAGGTTACATTAGCGAAGAATCCGGCCAAGTGTATCAAGTTAATGTCTGCTCAATACTCTACATGTGACCCGTGCCAGCAAAATGAGTCGGGATGCGCACAGACGAAGACCCAAGGTGAACCAATGGTTGTTGATTTCAACATTGCCCATTGTAAAATTTGACTTTGTCCATTTCTCCAATTGTTCTCTGGTGTCTTCTTTCCGGCGCCTTCCAACTCATTTTGCTGTCACGGGTCACATATGGTGGCAGCTTCAGAGAGGATTTGCTCCTCACTCGGACATGCTCTTTATGTCGTGAAGTGGGCAACTCTGTGACAGTGCAAGTTTTCAGTAGGGTACCGGTAAGCACTTCAGTTTCCTCCTGCAGTAGGCCTACATTGTAAACTTCACACAGTGTTGCCGATAGAGCTAATATTGGTAATGCCGTGATTGGCACTCAGCTTTCAATGCAATATTTCAATTTACAAGACGTTAGTTCATGTCACAGGATGAACACTGACCGATCTAGTTCCATAATCTCAAGGCACTGCTGTATCACAAACAATCTTAGCACCAGGCACGACTCCTGGTGGTGTGCCCAAAAACTGTGGAAGAACAACTCAATCAAATTTTCCCAACACTCATGAATTGATTCCATCAAAATTTGACAGTATGTGACCCGTCACATCAAATCAGGTATGAAGTTGCACAAGATGGATGAACCAGGATGAACCAAAATAACACCAGGGATAAAGGAAGAAACGAAATCACTAACATTTTACAAAAGACAGACAATATGCCTACCCTACTGAAATTGACAAAATGCTGGTCTCAACCTGCGAACTTCAGAGCGACTTGATACCTGATTTGATGTGACGGGTCACATACGCGAGGCAGTCTCGGAAAACCCCCCGTCGTATGTCGCATTTGAGGAAAATGTTAATGGCCTTAATGACCCGCACATTTCAACAGCTGAAATGTACTACGTAACAGGTAAAGAGTACGGTAGCAGATCAATGTACAGGCAATCTGAGAGCCCTTGTTGATCATTCAGCGACATCCGACGGGATTTCCTAGACCGCCACACATATTTGGCAAGGGGACTTCCTGAGCTATGAGCAACAAATAAGCAAACCAGGCACACCTCATGATGCTTTGTCATTTATCTTGAACTAAACATGTTTCATAATCATAATATTGGAAAGGTCTCCTTGAAAAAGTTCACATGCAAAATTAATGATCGTCCCCAAGAGTATTCATTTTGATATCTCCCTCGGAACTCACCAGTTCACACTACGTACTCCAAAAGCACCAGGGAGCTGAGAAACGTTCGATGAGGGACCTCCTTTTAGGCTTCTGCTCCACGTGAGAATTTCTCACGAGTTGATTCTCTACGGGCAATTCAACCACAGCATAAGCTGTAAGGAAACTGGCACAAGAAAACCCACATTGAGCAGCCACATTAGTTACCTCCTGATGTGAATGATCAAACAGTACTTCTCACTTCCCGATGCAAATTAACAAGTGGAAGTTTCCCAATCTCCACATGTTCTTTGCCAGCACTTTCTAACAGATGCTCACATCCCTAAACTGCAAGCCATTGGTCCTGAGACTGTGACCACGGCTAAAGGCAAAATAAAATGCAACACTACTATATCATATACATAATATAATATCTACACAACATTCAAGTGGCATGAAGTCAAAACCAATTTGACTTCTCAATGCAAAATACTTTCCAAATAGAGTGCAAGTAAAATTCATTGTGGAATATTATCAGGTAATATGACACAAAGTACATAATCTGTCAAGTGGCCACAAATATATGACAGTATTGTGTCGTTGTTAAAAACCTCTTGAGGACTGACTGCAATGACAAGGAATGGAATGTAACAAGAATACAATAACATCCCATTATGACCAATCATAAGTCTTCCTATCCACTCACAAACTAATAAGAACGTAGATTTTTCAGGCGACTGAGTTCGTAGGTAAAGCTGCGTTTACCGGACCCCCGGAATGCGGAAGCGGTATATGCTATGCATTTTCGCATACAACATATCGCTTCTGCATCCCGTATACCACATTCCGGATGTCTGGTATAAACGCAGCTTAAAAACTTCACCAGGGGCCTGTTTCATGAAGTGACTTTAAGCTAATGTTACCATTAACTTCAATGTATTTTCTATTAGGTTAAAGGTACCATTAGAGCAAAGTCACTTTTTGAAAGAGGCCCCTGGACAACGGTTGTCGACATTGTACTGTTAGCAAGAAACAAATGCATTTGTCTAAATGAACTCATTGTGAAGATTCTTTTCTGAACCACATCATGCCATTTTATACCATAACAGATACAATATACATGATACATGTACATAAATCTGACACAATCCCTTCATTTCTTCACTGTCATCAGTCCTCGAAAGGCCATAATACTAATACAACATAATGGTTTAGTGCTTGGCAAATGTTCACTGAACAAGACATGCAATTTATCGAATACATGATCCATGTACATTACAATGCAATCATGCTCAACTCTGAATAACTCATTTGTACATTAAGCTCTACATTTCATGTACATGTATAAAAATAGTTAAAATAAATATCTTTATAGATTCATGTTTTCATTCTCTTATTGCTGAGTCACTTTCATACACAATCATCTGATATGCACCATACATGAATTGCATCTCCTGTTTCTGTTGTGAACATTACGTGCAAAATTGCATATAGACAATTCATATAGACAATTCATATAGACAATTGATACAAACATGTAGGCCTATACATGTACAACGCCAGGTTTTAAATGCCATCAGAAAAACTGGTTTTGTTTCTGCGTTTGTAAAATCTCTCTTTGACTGACAGAAGAACCTGCTGAATTCATCATATATGCTAGACTGAGGTAAGAGCTAAAGCTGACTCTGACAACATATTGTACAATAGTTTCAGTTGATCAGACCAGATTTCTGACCGCTCACGACCAATTTGACTCCGCCCTCAGAACCAACGCCTCACCAGATTCAGCTCTGCCTCGCCACAAATGGAACACCAACCTCTTGGTATTATTACTCCTAGAATGCCACAACAAATGTGCATAGAATCCATAGATGAGTTACAGTCACAGAACAAACATGTAGCATAATAAAAGCACATTTGGCACATCATGTTTCATGGAATAATAAAAATATTCTCCAAGAGATCAGGTGTTGTTTTGTGTACACTATGTACACAACAGAATACTGGAACCAGATATGACAAGTTCTCTCTATTTACAATGAAAAATATGAGCATATTTCATCGATAATGCGACTGACTAGTGAGCAAGCAATAACTTTGCCAAAACACAAAGTCTTGGATGTCACGTAGTGCATTATATAAACATCTTCATTAACTAAATTGATCCCTGTAGAACAGTGTCAATGTACCATAAAACATGTACGCATAATTTACAAGACCTAGTTGTGTATCTAGCCACAAAATGCTGAAGAGCTGAATATGTACACATCATATACTTCTTATAATACAAACAATATACATAGAAATCAATCCATCTTCTGTATCAACAATGGCTACAGCAGTTTCATGTTCAATGCATATATTATGTTAATCAAGTACTGGGATCCATGACACCAGCAGGTGGGAATGCACATCTTTCATAATTTACTCCATTTTCTTTGATTGACAGACTTCAATCAAACAGTTTTTGGAAACAAAACGAATACTAACATTCACAATGACATGATTGATCACCATGGCAAGTTTTTACTGATTTCCGTCCAGAAAAGTGGTGACCAAGAAGTCTTCACATCCCAGAATACTTTCAAGTAAATCTCATGGGCCGAATACTTCATCGTCAGAGTGAATCCAAAAGAATCATTTTCTGTCAACCAATACAAATTCTACTTCAAATCCAGCTGTAGTGAGTATGAACCAAACACATCATAGACTCTCAGCTTACAGCTGTTCATATTGACAATAATATCAGTCAAGGAAATAAACATACCATAAATTCATTTTACTGGCTTGAAGCCAGCTCATCCATTGATAAATACGCTATGCAATGAACTGTTCGGACATGACACTGCCTACAGGGTGGTTTTGAGCATATTGCAAAAACTGGAATGATGAGAAAACACACGTCATTGAAGCACCACATAGGACCATCCGTCGAGGTGCACTCATGCAACTAATTCTCCACAAAACAGTAAATAAAACCAGCTTATTCTGAAAATTGCCTCAGTGTGTCATGTGGATGGTCCACATGTACACACACACATACATATCTTATGAGATCCAGTATTGGTCATCTAGATAATGGATGAATCCAACAGGTTGTGTCAGTCTACTCCACACACCTGTAATAGTATACCTCATAACCAACATGAACGCCATACCTACTCTTGTATGAGTGACATAAACATTAACAAAGTCGACATTCCTTGTATCAGACTGCTATGGTCATGAACACACCGGGGAGGACTCAGCTGCAGCTGATTCTTTGGCTTGCTGGGCAGCAGCTGAAAGAAAACAACACAAGGGAAAATTAGAGTAGACTAACATTTCATGATACCAGTCATCGCAAGTCGTGAAATTGAAGACCCCTCCCTTCCCAAATTCATTATCCAGCCATAGATCAGGTGAGAAGGCCTGACGTGTACAAATGTGGGATATTCTACCTTCGGAAACTATCATGAGGCTGACAAGCAAGAGGACAGGACACCTTTGCCCTGTACAGAGACAGAAATTACGGTAACCAAATACAGCAGATCAAGGCTACAAGTACACGACCCACATCAGTTTATTTCTTAAGTCACAATCTTGCGTACCCTCTCTCTCCTTCCTTCGAGCACGTTTCCTCCGCCTGTCAATGAGAGCAACCTCCGCCTTCAGCTGCATGTAGATCTTTCGAATCTCACAGATTCGTTCTTGAAGGATTTCAATCTTCTTATCTCTTTCCATATCTTCAGATTCATCTGAAAGAAGACGTACAAGCTTAGAGAGGACCATCAGAAAATGAGCAAGGGGAACTGTTTTTCACCTGGAGTGCAACGTGGTAAACCATGTGCTGGGTGGTTCCACCCCACCCTAACCCCCCAACCACCATGGGCAGATTCCTGATATCATATTGGGCGAACCTCCAAAGTGAGACAGAGAGGCAACTGTTAGCTTCACATCCATCACTTACCAAGGTAGAAATTGTACTTGGAAGGTCTTGGAGACCTACGTTCTACTTTTTTGGCAGGAGAAGTCAATGGAACTGTCTTGGCTGTGTAAGGGACTTCCTATGGCACCTTCTGGCGTTTCGTCACTGTCACTCGCTGGAAAGGTCAAGTTTATAAATGTGTAATCTGAGAACATTCGTGGGTGCATCACATGTCATGGATATTGTGGCTCAGATATGGCATACACGTTGTCACGCTCTGAACTTTGCAGCAAGCATTTGAAGGCATTTACAATCCTCACAGCTACTATAAATAAAGCTTTTTTCAGCAACTTTCTAACTTTTCACCTGGACAGTGGAAAGAAAATGGCCATACGGTGTTGCTAGCTGGTACGAGAGGAAGTGTACAACTCAGGAAATGAACACCTACCTTGATGTTTAGTTGAATGCTTTTTGTCAGCTGTCTTTCCCTTCCGACTTCTTCGTTTTTTCTTGTGCACCGGTTCCTCCTCGGCCTCCTCCATCTTTCTCTTCAAACCCAGCTCCGTCCCGCTCTCTGAACTCGGAACATTGCCACTACTACCCGCACTGCAGTTAGACACAATACTCGTATCACAAGGATTTGGCGAATCACCTCCTTCTAACCGTAACTAATTCTCCACAAAACAGTAAATAAAACCAGCTTATTCTGAAAATTGCCTCAGTGTGTCATGTGGATGGTCCACATGTACACACACACACATATATTATGAGATCCAGTATTGGTCATCTAGATAATGGATGAATCCAACAGGTTGTGTCAGTCTACTCCACACACCTGTAATAGTATACCTCATAACCAACATGAACGCCATACCTACTCTTGTATGAGTGACATAAACATTAACAAAGTCGACATTCCTAGTATCAGACTGCTATGGTCATGAACACACCGGGGAGGACTCAGCTGCAGCTGATTCTTTGGCTTGCTGGGCAGCAGCTGAAAGAAAACAACACAACAGATAATTAGAGTAGACTAACATTTCATGATACCAATCATCGTAAGTCATGAAACTGAAGACCCCTCCCTTCCCAAATTCATTATCCAGCCATAGATCAGGTGAGAAGGCCTGACTTGTACAAATGTGGGATATTCTGCCTTCGGAAACTATCATGAGGCTGACAAGCAAGAGGACAGGACACCTTTGCCCTGTACAGAGACAGAAATTACAGTAACCAAATACAGCAGATCAAGGCTACAAGTACACAGCCCACATCAGTTTATTCAAGTCACAATCTTGCATACCCTCTCTCTCCTTCCTTCGAGCACGTTTCCTCCGCCTGTCAATGAGAGCAACCTCCGCCTTCAGCTGCATGTAGATCTTTCGAATCTCACAGATTCGTTCTTGAAGAATTTCAATCTTCTTATCTCTTTCCATATCTTCAGATTCATCTGAAAGACGACGTAAAAGCTTAGAGAGGACCATCAGAAAATGAGCAAGGGGAACCGTTTTTCACCCTGAGTGCAGCGTGGTAAACCATGTGCTGGGTGGTACCACCCGACCCTAACCCCCAACCGCCATGGGCAGATTCCTGATATCATATTGGGCAAACTTCCGAAGTGAGATGGACGGGCAACTGTTACTTCACATCCATCACTTACCAAGGTAGAAATTGTACTTGGAAGGTCTTGGAGACCTACGTTCTACTTTTTTGGCAGGAGAAGCAATGGAACTTTGTCTTGGCTGTGTAAGGGACTTCCTATGGCACCTTCTGGCGTTTCGTCACTGTCACTCGCTGGAAAGGTCAAGTTTATAAAGTTAACATCACATAAATGTGTAATCTGAGAACATTCGTGGGTGCATCACATGTCATGGATATTGTGGCTCAGATATGGCATACACGTTGTCACGCTCTGAACTTTGCAGCAAGCATTTGAAGGCATTTACAATCCTCACACCTACTATAAATAAAGCTTTTTTCAGCAACTTTCTAACTTTTCACCTGGACAGTGGAAAGAAAATGGCCATACGGTGTTGCTGGCTGGTACGAGAGGTAGTGTACAACTCAGGAAATGAACACCTACCTTGATGTTTAGTTGAATGCTTTTTGTCAGCTGTCTTTCCCTTCCGACTTCTTCGTTTTTTCTTGTGCACCGGTTCCTCCTCAGCCTCCTCCATCTTTCTCTTCAAACCCAGCTCCGTCCCACTTTCTGAACTCGGAACATTGCCACTACTACCCGCACTGCAGTTAGACACAATACTCGTATCACAAGGATTTGGCGAATCACCTCCTTCTAACCGTCCTTCACCCGTCATGTACCGTGCAACCTCAATATTTGCCTCGTGTTCCGATTTGGTACTCTGTACCTCTTCATTACAGGGAGAAATATTTGAAGCACTGGAGCCAGCACCAGTTGGAGATCCTTCGGGAGTTGTAGGTGGAGTATTATCCATGACAGCGGAGGACATGGCACGAGGCTGGGACGCTTTTTCACACGCTGACGCAAGATCATGGAGTAAATTGGCACCACTATGAGACGGTTGTGGAGACCGTGAGCACAAATCACCACTGAACATAGCACTAACAGAATACTGTTCCTTCACTGCACCACTAGCAACGGGTAACAGAACACTCTCCTCTTTCAGTTTCAACATCTCTTTGGTCTAACTCTTTCTTCTTTTTCCTTGTTTTCTTCTTTCGTTTTTCTCCATGTGCCTCAGCATCACCATCTTTTTTCTTCCGTTTTTTCTTCTTTCCTTCGACAGCCCCCTCATCCTGATCTTCTCCGTCCACCTTCTGTCCCTCTTTGGAAACACGGTGTTTCTTCTTCCCTTTCTTCTTCTCTTTTTCATGCTCCTCCCCATCACTGCCATCTTCCCTCGATCTTTTCTTCTTTTTTCCCTCCTTGACTTCCTCCTGCTCCACCTTCTCAACACTTCCCAACTCTGGTACATTTGAACCCGTAACAGGCACTGCCTCCTTAGCAACAACAACATCACCTTTAGCCTGCCCAGCACCCTCAATCACAGCTTTAGCATTGTCCCCTTGTTCATCATTGGCAGCTTTTACGTCTTTTTTGATATCCACCAGTGGCTCTAAAGACTCTTTACAGGACAGGTCAATGTCTGCTGTGTCCTTCGACTCTGGTTTAGGCGCAGCCTCCTCTACAACGATAACTTTTGGCTCAGTGTCTGATATGACATCTGTTACTTCCTTCTTGATTTCTTCAACCTGTGAGAGAAGACAATGGCATGAACGAAGGACAGCGATTTCACACCAAAGGTTATAACACTACCAAACACTTGATCTCCGAGCAGATCTTGGTTCTTACCTCAGAGATAGTAATGCCCCTGTCTAGGGCACCAGACCTCATTTCAGCAGGTGCAAAACCCTTTTTCAGTCCTGCACTCCACATGTAGGCCACCATGAGTTGTGTGAAAACCCTCTCCTATCTGTACCACTTCTTCCCTCTCATCAATCTATCCTACCATAAAAGAAACAAGACATTCTCTCACCTTTGGTTTCTCCGTATCCACTATCACAGGTACCAGCGTGGGTTCCTCATCCTCAGCTCCCTCAATCTTCACCTCACTAACTGTATCTGATTTCTTCCCTGGTTTTTTCTCTACATCCTCCTCACCATCTCCGATGCGGTTAATGATGTCATCCAATGTATCCCCAAGTTCCATCTGCTCAGATTTAATTTCATTTGAGTCTGTATCACTGGGTGCTGGAGATGGTTCCTTCTCCTCACTGGCCTTTTGTTCTGGTTTTATCACCGGTTTCTCTTCCTGGCCTGCTTCTGGTACATCCTCAGTGACAGCAGCAGCTTTCACTTCCGGCTCTTCCTTCGGCTGGGATGCCTCCTCCTCTGTCTCATCTTGGCCATCAATCGTCTCGTCATCACTGTCAGAGACTGGAATGAAAGGATTACAGGTCAATACATGGTTCCTAAGAGACTGCCACTGGCATCCTGGCTTAAATCTCAGCACATCATCATTTCAGGCACTCCTCCATGTGCAAATTCTCTCAGTACGAGTTGCCTCTCAATGGGCAATTGACCATTGCTGGTTTCAATGACTCCTGCCCCCTGACCAATGACAAGAACACCCGCCCACTGATTTCTACACCCCAGATTCCCATAAAGAGCCAATCTGTCCGAGAAACTCTCACGAGGAGTAGCAGCATATTTTGATAGTAACTCCCTAAAGGATCTGAACTTTGATAAGGAAGCAGAAAAGATTGTTACCATGTGAAGTGACATCAGATGACTCAGTGTGACCAGACATCCGCCTCAACCGCCGACTTTTCGCTGGAAGACAACGTGAAGACATGATTAGAAAACATAATTTCATGACATATTAGTTGAGAGCACCAAATATTTTCATCACATTGTTGCGGCAAGTTACCAGAAATGAGAACTGCGTGACACACATATTTTGCAGACCAAACATGAGAATTACAATTGATCAGAGTCAAGACATATCACATTTAACAGATTCAACTCACGTGGTAATCCAATGGGGTATGGCATCTCAGAGCTGTTTGACCTGGTTGGTCGCATACGTGGTGAGCCTGGCTTACGGAGCTTGCTTTCTTGACTCTGGGCACGGACGAGTGGAGGCCCAGTAGTTTTCTTTATTCCCTGAAGTGAATCCATGAAATTGGTTAATGCACCTGACATCCATCCATCTCACCAATGAACAGAATCTAAAGGAATGTTGCACGGAAATTATGGACAGGAACAAGAACCTTCCATCCAGGCAAGTCTAAGTATCTTGCACAGATGAGCTTACCTTAACGACAGTCTTGGGGGACTGACTTCGAGCTTTGGACTTCTTGTCTGCCAGTTCAGGAGGCGGAGGTCCAACACGACTAACTATTCTCTCTCTCTTGATCCATTCATCATACCTAGAAAACAACAACATAACTCATTAGCTATTGGTGTTCAAACTTCTTGGTAATCAGTGGCACCTGCCAAAATCTCCATCTGAGTGCCTCACATTGCTCTTGGCCCCAAGGGCAATCATGGAACAGCAATCTGGCACACACTGCCTTCTTATTGCTCCTACCACTGGAACACGACATGACAACACTGCTGTTAACTGAGATGTGAATACTCTAAAAAGCCCTTACCTGGTATTCCATCCATTATAATGGACAAGGTAGTTCACAGAACCATGGGATTCTTCTGTCTCAACAACTTTGGCTTCATACACCTTATGATTCCGCCCTCGGCCATATTTCACCTTTAGTTTGGTGCCAACACAGTATTCAATGTCTTTCTTAGATTTACTTGCTTTGTTGGAGCCATCTGTTTCATGGCCGTCATCTCCAGCACCACTGAAATGAAACAAACCCAAAATAGGCTCGATTTCAACTGCACCAGTAACAAATGAAGTTCAAGAATCTGGAAGTCAAAGTCACAAGCCCATCTGCATGATTTTTCACTCTCTGATCTCAATGTTTGCTCCAGGTTACTCACCCATCGCACAAGTTAGTCTCAAGCAGACAATGGGTAACTTCACAAGTAGTCTCATTCAGGCAACACAGACACACTTGGTGTTGGGAGTTGAATAACAACAGGCTCTACTTGAATTTTGCATCATTTTTGCCTCGCTGGTAAAACTAAGATCATGAAATGAAATGAAATGAACCAAATACACCATACTTACTCATCAGATTCCCCAAGTTTTGACTTCGCTTTCTTTGCCTTCGTGACCGGCTTGATGCCTTCTTTCTTTTTGGACTTGGCATCATCGTGACTTTCTTTGGCTTTTTTGGCAACTGGCCCAGTGTCTTCTGGTGGCCATTCCTTCTGAGCAGCAGACTTTTTCCTTGCCTAGAAAGAAAACGGACAATAACAGTCAGCCCCACTCTAATGCTTGAAACCGACCTACATCTGATGAAACCAGTCATCTAAGTGACCTTGGGGGATGTAGGATCAACATGGAGATCCCACCATCTCCAACTTATGGTCGAATATTCCATCATCTCCACAAAGTTGTCCAGTCTCAGCCACAAAAATAAAACTCACCGGTCTCTTCCTCGTCTCCTTGGTTTCCTCTCCTCCTGTTTCATCATCAACCTTCGCTCCCTGTTCCTTCGGTTCTTCACCATCATCTTTCTTTGTCCTCCTACCACTCACAACTTTCTTCACCTCATCTTTCTTTGCACCCTCTGTCTTCTTTTCCTCTTTCCTTCCTTTACTTTCCTCCTCTTCATCTTCCTTTGCATTCTTCCTCCCCTTCTTACTCTCACTGTCTTCCTTCACGTCGTCTTTTTCAACCTTCTTGCATTTCTCCTCTTTATTCATCTTCTTCTCTTCAGCCTTCTTTCCTTTCTCATCCTTCTCAACTTGTTTCCCATTCTTCACCTCATCTTCCTTGTCAGTCTTCTTTGCTTTCTTCCCCTCATCCTCTTTCTTCGTTTTTGCATCTGATTTCTTCTCCCCTTCCTCTTTTTCAACTTTACCCTTCTTCTCCGTCTCCTTCTTAACCTTCCCTTCATCCACCTTCTTATCATCTTTGTTCAGCTTCTTGGGATTCTCCTTGGTCTCATCCACCCCCTTAGCCCCCTTCTTCTCATCACCCATGCGACCCTTCAATATCCTCTTAGGACTACCCTTTCCATCATCCGTATTCATATCTTCCTTGGCCATCTTGTCCTCTGTCCTTGATGCACTCCTCGTGAACTCTCGAGGCCCTTTCTTCTCCTCCACCTTAGCAGGACCCTTCTTCTCTTCAGACTTCGTAGTCCCTTTCTTGTCGTCAGTCTTGGTAGAGGTCACTTTCTTTTCTTCAGCTTTTGAGGCAGGTCCTTTCTTATCATCAACTTTGATACCACCTTTCTCAATCTTCCCAGCTGGTGTCTTCATCAGCCTCTGTGTCCCTTTCTCCGTGACTTTCTTATCCTTTTGTTCTGTTGCTTTGTTTTCCTTGATCTTTTTCTCATCGGACCGTGTGACGGCTTTCTCACGAGGGCTCTTCTCATCCACTTGTTCCTTATTCGGGGATTTTGTGTCGGACTTTGTCGACTTGGCATCATCGTCATCATCATCCCTGGCCTGCAAGATGAAAGTGAAAACATCTTTGCTACAGTTAGCTTTTCAAAGTCATATCATTGTGCATCAAATAAACAAGACAAATACATCTAGGTTCATGCAGGATCTTCATTGGGAACACCTTTACTCTTGGCTGTCTGATCTTTTACGAAACAACTGTCAAAGAGGAACATCTAAACAGCAGAACCATCTGACATTATCCATCTTTATTCAACATTACCTTTTCATCATCCTTGCCAGGACCAGATTTCCGATCAGTCTTGGGTGAACGGGGAGATTCCTTATCCCTTTCTCGAAACGACAACAAACTTCTACCCGAGCCGTGTCTACTCCGACTTGGACGACTGCTTGTACCCATAGTGCATCCTAACTTACGATAGAAGTCTTCAAAGGCATGCAAGTACCTGGAATATTCATAGACAATATGGAACTAAATGACAGTACAACACATTTAATCCCAGCCACTGAGCGAATCTCCACAAAGACTGCATTGGTCAAGACAACCAACAGGACACACAACAGGTTAGATAACTTTCTTCTGCACAGGTCAGCCTCAACTCCTTCCACTTGATATCCTTTCTATGCAGAAGGCAAGATTGAGACAACTGCCCCTCCCCTTCACAGCATTTGAGCCAATTCGTAATCTTTATAGGGTTACTTACTTCTTATAGGCAGCTTTTATTTGAGTTGAGGCAGTATTGCTGGCAGGAAGACCCATTTTGGACCACACGAGGCGCCACTTCATCTGGTTAGTGACCCTGTTGTATCCACCAATGTTCTGCACAATACGGAACAATCTGTACAGGTTCAGATCTTTCATACCGACAATGGGAGCTTTGTTGATAGGAGTACCTGAAAACAGACATTCAAGTTTTAAATAAAGTGATATAGAGATTAACAAAGAAGGAAGTCAGTGCTGATTCAGAATGCAAGCAAGTACATTTATCACGAGTCCCACAGTGACAGCAGCAACAGGATTTAAATGGCTGTTATCTCCCTGGACGCCCGACCTGTTTCACCACGAATCCATGGCTCCTTACAGTGGGATGGAGTGATCAACTAGCAGTCTACAACAGTATCTGAGATCAACCACCCACCTCTATCGTCCATGAACTTGTAAAGTTGGGCGACAAATCGATCTTTCTCTTCGCTTGGTTCATCATCAGACGTGTCTTCATCTGACCCACCACTCTCAGCATCAGTACCAAGCAGTTCATCCTTGTTCCACGTCAACGGCAGTTCATGATTGTCCAAGAACAACAAAGCCTTCTCCATTGCTAAAAGGAAAGAATCAATCCATGCATTACTCATCAATACCAACATCAAGTTAATGGACGACGGTGGCTAGTCACACCAAGGAAACAATGGCTAACACCAAGAGTCAGAGTATTTTATTTAGCAAATGAGTGCGGCAACTTGTTGAAGATCAACTGTTTATTGGTCCGAGGACCCGATACAAGCTTTCGACACTTACTGTGTATTCATCACGTAGGATGAAGCCACCTGATGAAGACACTGTAAGTGTCAAAAGCTTGTATTGGGTTCTCGGACCAATAAACAGTTGATCTTCAACAAGGTGCCGCACTTATTTTCTAAGTATTTCAACAACAGATCAACACGGCAACCTACTATCGAACCAGGAGTCAGAGTTTAGATGTTGCGTTCCTCACATGTAGCAGGAGCATCGTACAAGATAACATGAACAAGAACTCCAGTGACACTTCAATCTTCCCATGAACACCATTGGTTAATCAAGATATCTAACCCCTCTGATACTCACAAGATTTCAAAGCCTTCTCTTCATTCTTAAGTGCCAACTCTCGGGTGAATTCTTTGGTTTCCTTCTTAAGTACCGGCAGGCTGAAAGTGTAAAGAAAGAATTGTGAAAGCGACATCCCATGTAGCCTGGGAACAAGATCATGGAAACAATTCACAGAAAATAGCCAGTGAAGAACATCCAAACTTGCATACGAAGTTCTTTCCCCAGAGGCAGAACACTAGGAGGCCATGTCATCTGAATAATACAAGTAACACTTACAATCTGTTGTCCCTGAATGACCTGACCACAACATGTCCCTTTGTCTTTAGTGGCACATCAGCTGCTGAAGGCAACACCACCAGTGCAGGAAACCACGCCCCTGGCTTCCTCTTGTCAGCATTATCAACACAGACTATTTTGCCGATGCAATCCTGGAGCTTTCCAACATATGTTCTCTTCTTGTTTGCCGGTGTGTCATCATCAGAGCTATCACTTTCCATATCGGAACTCTCATCTCTGGAATCAAAAGATCATGATCACTACCGTGCACTGAGACCGAGAGCCACAACGTCGATTGGGAAATCAACAGAAAAAGACTCGCATGGAAGGCAAGGAGTCAAATTCAGAACACCAGCTTCACTAGACACTATTGCCAATGAACACCAAGTATTGCACAACACAACGAACAAGAAGAGCAAATTCTATTTGAGATGAATTGTATGCATCTACTCACCCTGAAAGACTGGAGCGGCTACGTTTGCGAACCTTCTTGCCCTGTTGCATGACAGGAGTACCAAAATGTTCAGGGTGAGTCAACGGTAACTGATCCAAAGTCTCACTCTCCACAAAATGCTTCTTGCCCTTGAGACAAATTTGAGTACGTCGAAGGGTTCGCTCGTCGCCATCATCAAACACTGAAGAGATAAAGCCAAGTTTCCATTTCAACTAAGATGACTGGCCAATCCACACATCCCCAGATCATACTTTAACTAAATCACGTCTCCCCCATATGAAAATTTCAGAGCGTGTCAATACACTTCAACAAGAAGTAAGCACAGACTCCTCATAAAGTCTTGCTAGCTTAGTCGACTGACCACAAAAAGCTGCAGAACCTAAGTTAAATCCCACTTCAGAACAGTCAGTTGATGATGACTTACCCACTGTGTACATGCTGGCATCCACAACCTTACTGAGAGTGCCTTCCACAGTCTGCCCATTGTCTTGACGCACCTCTACCGTACCACCAACCTAAAACATCAATTGAGACACTGAAATCATACATGGGCCTTTGAATGTGGTCAAATCTAGTTCAATCTCGGAGAAGTAGTGTTGTGTAATCATGAGGAGGGGTTTAGGAATCAAACTGTGATGGGTTGATAGTCAACCAAGATCACTTAAACATGGATACCACAACATCAGAAACAAGAATTTCGCAGATGGCAAAAATGAGCATGAATGAGTTGCACTCACCCTCAGTCCTCCCTTTATTTGATCATCAGTCACATCCAATGTCTGACTGGAATGCTTAACAGCAACCTGGAATAGAAAACAAAGTATTCAGTACAATATTGATGACCACAATGTGCTCTTTACGTAAAATACAGGAATGCCCCAACTTTTCATGTTAAACAGACAAAATAAAATGCATGCTGAACATGATAAGTGCCCAAAAAGCAACCAGTCAAATCAACATCGATTCATTCATCCTTCTCTTTCACAATAGATCGTGAAAATCACATGAATTGGTCATACTACCTTGCATTTCACCAATTTAGACACTTTCTTCACTTTCGCTTCACAGAATGCTCCTCGGTATTTGGCACTCACATCTGTCCCAACAAGTAGGAATGGTGGCTCACCACTAGCCTGTGAAGAGATATTACATAGTACATGTATTTAGATACACTAACTACTTCACATCAACAATGATTTAAAACTGTCCACCAGTATGCCAGTCAATCAAAGAATAATTAAGAGTAGGTGTACATGTACGTAGGCCTATGATTGAATCTGGTAACAGATGACCATATTTTACCAGAATCCCAACTCAAGTGATTTCTGATTTCCTTCATTTCTTTCTTTTCCTCATGAAGGGATAAGTAGGATCAGTCGTCTATCAACAATGATCTTGCAGTCATTGCTCATGCGATGACTAAGCAATTACCATGGCTTCTTGGGTGAGCTGGAGTTAGTAATCAGAGTCGTCACTGGCTTCACTACATAGTGATAATTAGGCTAAGGATCCTGAGTGCTGCGATGCCACATCCTTTGTCCATTGTCAACACAGCGAGAAGAAACAATGGTTGCGGCATCGCACAGCAAGAAATTACTGTGAATGGATAAATCCTGTGGCTGTACGTCATGACTTGGTCTTTTTTTGGATGCCAGTACGCCTTCCTTGGCAAGTCTGTCTACTAATTAATTCATGTTGGCCATTCATGTCAGGCAAAGTCCACTTCAGCATTCACAGGTACTACAGATTTTCAACATCAAGAAAACACAAAGGCCTCCCTGTGATTCTTTTTCATTCAACACAGCCAGCAGTCAGGCACAGACCAGTCACCAGGTCAAAACCTGAAAACAGCTGACTGAGGAAAATGGCGTCAGGACAACGCAATCAACCAACCCGGCATCTGACGGTCGATTTCGCATCTCAATTGTGCGGAAACTGTTCGATAAATATCAACAAATTGCACTACATTCATAGTTTACAGAGCTAGGATCAATCAGAATAAAACTTTTTGGAAATCGGCCGAACAGATTTCGAGAAATCGAAGAAAGAAAAGAGGCATATTGAAAGCCCGATCTGGGTAAAATGGTTTCCAGTACATTTTGCACTGGGGAACAAGAACTGTCACACGCGCCCAAAAATCCGGTTCATCAAAGTTGAATTTCTATCTGAAAACGACAACTCACCATCATGAGATTTTCCCTGCAATGGCACTGATATCGTATGAATCTATTCGGCGCACGATTTTAAAAGTGACACTCTGTTATCATTAAATTCGATACATATTTTATTTCAAGATCCTTTGGCAAAGACCCATCCAATTCACAAATTTGACCACGACTGAAACAACAACCTGTGATGGGGGGTCCGGCTTGTTGATTGGCTGAAAGTCACGTGGAAAAGGTCAATTTCCCTGCAAACCCTGCGAGCGCATGCGCTGTGGAGGATGAAATGACGGCGGTTCCTGAAAATTTCTTCGCAAAATCCGTGTTGTATTTGACGAATTTATGGTCTGATTGTGCGTGAAAAGTTGCCAATCTTTAGCTCTTTGTGTTCTGCAGAGATAGTGCTATGTGACTGCTGGTCATGTTTCAGTTAACAATGAGCAATTTGATCACAAATTGTGATGATTTTATGTAGGTCACTATTTGGATAATTAATGAGGGGCCTCATTGGGATGTCATGATGATGATGATGATGATGATAACTGAAAGCCAGGTAACCCTTCTGGGTCTTAAGCTTATCGTATTTAAAACGCTTATATGTTACGCAAAAACAGCGCGGGGTGGTATGTGGACACAAAATTTCACAATATAAAGTTCCTTCTCCAAATAAGTTCCTTCATCAAATATTATGGCGGGTTGCCAAGATGTGGATTGACGTGAGGCCCGATGGGGTGTTCCTTAAAAATGTATTTCTTCTGCTGACTCTGTTGTTGATCCCATGTGCAGGGTCGTGGAGGCACAGGTTCTTGTGGTTACCTAGGGGACCACGGGTGTTCTTACACACTTGACTGACAATGTATAGAAAAACAAAAGGTAGGCCTATAGGTTTCAGAAACTTTACCATGTTTACTGGGGTGGGGGGAACGAGTTTAGAATGCCAATCATCAGTGCCCAAAAAAGGTCGTCGATTGACGGAATAAGCCGCATTGTACAATAGGATTTCCATTGTGTGCCATGGAGTAACGTCACTTCCGATCGGGGATTCTAAGATTCTAAACGTTAGCCCTTTTACTGACACTGTATGTACATCAGTGAAGTGTGTAAGGACCGGTGATCCCCAAGTTAAAGAACTGTGTTTCGGTATGGCGCATTGATTTGGAACTATGATGAAGGAAGAAAACTACAGTGACTGTGATTGTCATTGTCAACCTATGGTTTTGACAACTCTGCTGACCCTCGGTGGATGCATCCTCCTTGTGGAAAGAAGATCTGGAACGGGCTGAGTTACTGTCAACTTTCTCACTTCTAGACTTTGCAGTTGTGTTGAAATATCAGGCTGCATTGCTCTTGAGGTCCTGATAAAGTTGGCTAATGGCGACAATATTGGACAGTACACTGCAACAGTACAAGGAGTGTCGCTTGTCATTTGCCATTTCTTGGATGGATCAAAGAAAAGTGAAGTGCGAGAATAATGCTGAGAACTGACACTAAAGACATGGCCCAGAATTAACGGACCTATGTTTACATAGATTGACATGACACCTATTTTCAGACGGCCAGTGCATAAAAACTACGCTATGAAAGTGAACCCACCACCCATCAAAACGGAGTACGAGATCTCTAGATCATCCCCATGTAAACAATATGGCGTGTATCTCCTCAATACGTGTGTACAGATCGATTGAAGTTGAAATTTTGGTTCTTATGTTTGCACAACACATGTTTTGCCTTGGGAAAGCTGTGGATTTCTGTTGCGTCGTGACGCCAATGACAAAACGTCACGCCCGCCGCACACACGAATTTTGACCATTTTTCTGATGATTGCCTCAAAAAAATCACTCTTTTCTAAATCTTCGATCATTTGGGTCCCAAAATTTTTGGATTGCCAATATCCAGAAGTAATCCTCTTTCCAATGGCCAAAAAGAATAAAATTATTGGCACGCTAAATCTGATTTCTGCTTACATCTTTAGGAGATGGTCGAAAACTGGACCGGGTGTCCCGTTAATTCTGGGCCATGTCTTTAGTCTGGGGGCGTGGCAGCTAGGCCAAAGTCATGAAAGTGTTATTAATTAGGAATGGATGTACAGTATTCCTGGTGCACATGTTGTGCATGCTCCAAAATATGAGCCGCACTGGAATCGAAGGGTCAGAACACTGTTCCTTTCTGTTCACATGGCATGCACTGGGTGTGAAGCCATGTGCGCCGAGAACCACGTGTGTTTATTTACGGTCACACTAATAACCGACCACAACCGTCCACAACAGACCACAAGCGTCCACAACCGACCACAAGCGTTTATTACCGTCCACAAGCATCCAGATGCAATTAGAGGAGATTAAAAATGTTATTTTAGATCCATTTAAAGACATTTGAAAAATGATTCTGCTTTTGGGTACCTAGGCGATGTCTTTTTTTGCAACATTGACGTGATTGATTGACAGTCAATTTATTTGCATATTGATCTATGGGACGCCTTTTCTTCTAAAATTCTGACTTGTAGATTCTTAAAACGAACTTCTTCCACCCACCACATTCTCTTGCAGGTGACACTGGTCAGATGAGTGGGAGTCTGAAGCTGTGATGTTATTGGGAATAAAATGAAAAAAAGTTACACAAAAAAGTTGGACAGGAGACCAGTCTTACTTAATCTAGGTGGGGAGGGAGAAAGAGTCACCTAATGCATACAGTTGGGCTAGCAAAATAAAATCACAACTTCAGACTCCCACTTCCATACTCCCACTCATCTGACCAGTGTCACCTACAAGAGAAAGTGGAAGAAGTTAGTTAAAGAATCTACAAGTTCAGAATTATAGAAGAAAAGGCACCTCATAGATTATATGCAAATAAGTTGACTGTCAATCATGTCAGTGTTGCAAAAAATTACACCGCCTAGGTACCGGTACCAAAAAGCAGAATTATTTTTCAAATATAGGCCTACAGTAAAATGGATGCTAAAATAACATTTTTAATCCCCTCTAATTGCATCTGGACGCTTGTGGACGGTAATAAACGCTTGTGGACGCTTGTGGTCTGTTGTGGACGGTTGTGGTCGGTAATTAGTGTGACCCGTTTATTTACAAATGCAAATGAGGTCAATCTCCCAGACTGCAAAGCGAACCGCATATACTTCCTGTTACAATTCCGTTATTTCTGATGAGGAGCGTCGAAATAAATCTCTCTTTTCTTGCGAAAGGTGCGTTTGCTTATAAAATGTAGAACGTCAAACAAATTCCAAGTGAAGCCAGCTTCTATTAGCGGCCGGCAATTTGCAACTGTCAGCTATCTGGCGTGAGATCGGGACGGATTCGGCAGTGACTTTTCTGACAAGTGACAGCTGGTGATTAGCAGACGACGCGAGTACATGTGTGCAGTGCATGTGCCACATGGCACATGTGCATGTCATCACTGACTGTCAGCTGATGATTGATAATGATGTCATGTATTATGTCAAATAATGAAATAGGCGTAGGCCTAGGTTTAGGCCTGTTGTCATGATTGCCATGACATGAGCCTAGGCGCGTAGGCCACATCACTTTTGGTTTGTTGCAGTTTTGGTGGCGGTCAGCCCAGGGTTCCCGCGGCTCTTGAAAACCATTGAAAATCTTTGAATTTTAAAAGAATGTGAAATAGAAATCGGGTTTCCAAGGTGAAAGACATTGCTTCCTACCAGAATCGAACCCACGAACCCTCGCATATGGCATCAATCGCCAGCACTCAGGGGCACACGCCTTAAACCACTAGGCCAAATCCCCATCTTCGAAAAAGATGGTTCAATGACCCATGTTTAAACGAGGCGTCCATAAGTACCCTGCGAGTAGTCCAAACAATCTCCGAACCCAAACAGTTTTTATGTTAAACAGGGTCACAAATAGAGGAGATACAAGTAAAGAATGTGAAATAGAAATCGGGTTTCCAAGGTGAAAGACATTGCTTCCTACCAGAATCGAACCCACGAACCCTCGCATATGGCATCAATCGCCAGCACTCAGGGGCACACGCCTTAAACCACTAGGCCAAATCCCCATCTTCAAAAAAGATGGTTCAATGACCCGTGTTTAAACGAGGCGTCCATAAGTACCCTGCGAGTAGTCCAAACAATCTCCGAACCCAAACAGTTTTTATG
>NMRB01000332.1:28520-66921 GCA_002633025.1 Notospermus geniculatus | reverse complement strand
AAGTTGTTCATGTTGATGTCTTCTTGAGCGTGAGGATTTGACAGGGCTCAACATCATCATGTGGTCTTGGTGCACAGATTAAGAAGTCCAATTTCTGAAATCGCTTTAAGATTATGACGAGTATGATGAGCAGATCTCTGATGTTGTCTTAAGTAGAGATTATACAGGTGGGAGAGGTTGCACGCAGGAACTGCAACTGACGGTAAAGGGGTTATAAATCTGTATTGCCTTCACAAATGCCATCAACTTTCAGGTCACCAATACCAGGGCAATGAAGAGGGTACTTCACAAGAATCTGTGGTCGATCGGTTCTCAAGTGTATGGAGTAATGCCATCTGAAGAGACAAGTCTGCCATTTGAAGAAAGGGTATGCCAGCTCTTTGTTGTACATTTGGATCTGTGTAGTCATTACAAATACCAAGCAGTAGTTTCAGTTTCAGTTTCTGGGTAGTAAAGGACATGGAAGCACCTGGAACGAGTGTGGTTACCTTGTCCTGATCTTGTCTTCCCAGACTTCTTTGGGTAGTTTTTACTGGTCAAACAGCAGATTAGTCGAATAGCAGATGTGACAAAGTCGAAGCAGTCGAGGTGTGAATAGCATTAGGAGAGATGCAATCCTCTTCCACCCTTGATTTCCAAGTTCCTCATTGAATGCAAATATCTTTCCCAGATGTCCCAACCACCAACCCAAGCTGAGCCTGACGCATCTCATCCGTCTCCAGTCCCTCAGAAACGAAGAAAACTCCAAAAAGACGACAAGCAAGGAGATATCCCGACTCCAAACATCTCAAATGTTTTCAAGTCACAGTCCGTGGACTCTGTCAAAACCCAACCTCCTGCAAAATGTGCAACGATTCCCAATGCAACAACCCAATTCCCACCGTATCTTCCCAGCACAACCACCAGCAGTCAGGAGACCCTTTCTACACTAGCTCCCACGCTACCACTGGTAAGATATCCCAAGAACGTGAAAAGTAACTGTGTTCACAGTGATTTAATGCATATACCAGTATCAGATGATCCGACAATACCCGACTGTTGTTCACTTTCAGGAGGCAGGAGAGTTGAATTTTGACGCCCTTGGAACAGCATTCATACGGGATGAGACCATGTACCAGGATGATATATGTATGGGTGAAATAGCCGACATTGAAATGGCAGAACGTATCCTCTTGGAAGAAGTGCGGCAGATTACGGGAGCGCCACTTGCAGAGGTAAGCATCAGTTATACCAGAATTCTGTTATATGTTTCTGCTTACACGCAAGCCTGATTATCACAACATTGGAACCTTCATGAGCGAGTGATGCTGTCCTGATTTGGGAGGTGGCCTCCCTGATTAGAGATGTCAAAACGAACGGAAACAACAAATTTAGGGCTGTACATGTTCTTTGGTATCGGTAACAGAGAAGTGTCCTGGCAGAGGTGTCTGTGTCAACAGGTTATACTTTTTATAGAGAACAAGTTGCAGATCCTCAAGTCAACTGGTTTCAAATCATTTCCTTGAGCTTCATTTTGGAGGAATGGTAAAGTTAGCAAGCTGCTGGCCACAAGAGGCACTCTATTATTTCTGATCATTTTCAATTATTTCTTACAGAAGCTGGAGGCATCCATTGATGACAGCTGGTTCAATGATCTGATTGATGATCCAGAATTCCTTGTTTGAAGACATCTTGAACTCCTGCCAGTCATGTGGGATCCAACATTTAGGAGTTATTGCAGCTTCAGGTTTACCGGTCATACTGGGACCGTTTTGAATACGTCCACCAGTGGCTCTAAAGACTCCTTACAGGACAAGTCAATGTCTGCTGTGTCCTTCGACTCTGGTTTAGGCGCAGCCTCCTCTACAATAACTTTTGGCTCAGTGTCTGGGACGACGTCTGCTACTTCCTTCTTGATTTCTTCAACCTGTGAGAGAAGACAATGGCATGAACGAAGGACAGCGATTTCACACCAAAGGTTATAACACTACCAAACACTCAGATCTCCGAGCAGATCGGTTCTTTCCGCAGAGATAGTAATGCCCCTGTCACGGGCACCAGATCTCATTTCAGCAGGTGGCATTACCCTTTTTCAGTTCTGCACTCCATATGTAAGCCACCATGAGTTGGACAACCTACATGAACCCTCTCCTACCTATCTGTACCACTTCTTCACTCTCATCAATGTATCCTACCATAAAAGAAACAAGACATTCTCTCACCTTTGGTTTCTCCATATCCACTATCACAGGTAGCAGCGTGGGTTCCTCATCCTCAGCTCCCTCAATCTTCACCTCACTAACTGTATCTGATTTCTTCCCTGGTTTTTTCTCTACATCCTCCTCACCATCTCCGATGCGGTTAATGATCTCATCCAATGTATCCCCGAGTTCCATCTGCTCAGATTTAATTTCATTTGAGTCTGTATCACTGGGTGCTGGAGACGGTTCCTTCTCCTCACTGGCCTTTTGTTCTGGTTTTATCACCGGTTTCTCTTCCGGGCCGGCTTCTGGTACATCCTCAGTGACAGCAGCAGCTTTCACTTCCGGCTCTTCCTTCGGCTGGGATGCCTCCTCCTCTGTCTCATCTTGGCCATCAATCGTCTCGTCATCACTGTCAGAGACTGGAATGAAAGGATTACAGGTCAATACATGGTTCCTAAGAGACTGCCACTGGCATCTTGACTCAAATCTCAGCACATCATCATTTCAGGCACTCCTCCATGTGCAAATTCTCTCAGTACGAGTTGTCTCTCAATGGGCAATTCACCATTGCTGGCTTCAATGACTCCTGCCCCCTGACCAATGACAAGAACACCCGCCCACTGATTTCTACACCCCAGACTCCCATAAAGAGCCAATCCGTCCGAGAAACTCTCACGAGGAGTAGCAGCATATTTTGATAGTAACTCCCTAAAGGATCTGAACTTTGATAAGGAAGCAGAAAAGATTGTTACCATGTGAAGTGACATCAGATGACTCAGTGTGACCAGACATCCGCCTCAACCGCCGACTTTTCGCTGGAAGACAACGTGAAGACATGATTAGAAAACATAATTTCATGACATATTAGTTGAGAGCACCAAATATTTTCATCACATTGTTGCGGCAAGTTACCAGAAATGAGAACTGCGTGACACACATATTTTGCAGACCAAACATGAGAATTACAATTGATCAGAGTCAAGACATATCACATTTAACAGATTCAACTCACGTGGTAATCCAATGGGGTATGGCATCTCAGAGCTGTTTGACCTGGTTGGTCGCATACGTGGTGAGCCTGGCTTACGGAGCTTGCTTTCTTGACTCTGGGCACGGACGAGTGGAGGCCCAGTAGTTTTCTTTATTCCCTGAAGTGAATCCATGAAATTGGTTAATGCACCTGACATCCATCCATCTCACCAATGAACAGAATCTAAAGGAATGTTGCACGGAAATTATGGACAGGAACAAGAACCTTCCATCCAGGCAAGTCTAAGTATCTTGCACAGATGAGCTTACCTTAACGACAGTCTTGGGGGACTGACTTCGAGCTTTGGACTTCTTGTCTGCCAGTTCAGGAGGCGGAGGTCCAACACGACTAACTATTCTCTCTCTCTTGATCCATTCATCATACCTAGAAAACAACAACATAACTCATTAGCTATTGGTGTTCAAACTTCTTGGTAATCAGTGGCACCTGTCAAAATCTCCATCTGACTGCCTCACATTGCTCTTGGCCCCAAGGGCAATCATGGAACAGCAATCTGGCACACACTGCCTTCTTATTGCTCCTACCACTGGAACACGACATGACAACACTGCTGTTGACTGAGATGTGAATACTCTAAAAAGCCCTTACCTGGTATTCCATCCATTGTAATGGACAAGGTAGTTCACAGAACCATGGGATTCTTCCGTCTCGACAACTTTGGCTTCATACACCTTATGATTACGCCCTCTGCCATATTTCACCTTCAGTTTGGTGCCAACACAGTATTCAACTTCTTTCTTAGATTTACTTGCTTTGTTGGAGCCATCTGTTTCATGACCATCATCTCCAGCACCACTGAAATGAAACAAACCCAACATATATTTGAAACAGCACAAGTTACAAATCGCAAGTCTTGTCAGAAGCTCACATGCACGACATTTACTCTGATTTCAGAGCATACTCCTCAGCTCTTTATCGAGTAGATTTAAACCATTAGCTCATCTCACAAGTAATCTCATTCAGGCAACACGGACACCCTTGGTGTTGGGAGTTGATTAACAACAGGCTGTACTTGAATTTTGCATCATTTCTCCTCTGGTAAACCTAAGAGCATGAAATGAAATGAACCAAATACACCATAGAAATCATCATAGGTCTGCTATGTTGGTCAGTATGCCTATCGACAGTACCGGGATTCGAACCCACGCCTCCACATAAGGCAACACCGCCTGATGGGGATTTAGCACAGTGGTGTGCACGCTTTCCCTCAATGCTGGCGGTGTTGCCTTATGTGGAGGCGTGGGTTCGAATCCCGGTACTGTCAAATACACCATACTTACTCATCAGATTCCCCAAGTTTTGACTTCGCTTTCTTTGCCTTCGTGACCGGCTTGACGCCTTCTTTCTTTTTGGACTTGACATCATCGTGACTTTCTTTGGCTTTTTTGGCAACTGGCCCAGTGTCTTCTGGTGGCCATTCCTTCTGAGCAGCAGACTTTTTCCTTGCCTGGAAAGAAAACAGACAATGTTTTGATAACAGTCAGTCCCACCCTAATGCTGGAACCAAACAATATCTGATGAAACCCGTCATCTAAGTGACCTTGGGGGATGGAGGATCAACATAGAGATCCCACCATCTCCAACTTATGGTCGAATATTCCATCTCCACAAAGTTGTCCAGTCTCAGCCACAAAAATAAAACTCACCGGTCTCTTCCTCGTATCCTTGGTTTCCTCTCCTCCTGTTTCATCATCAACCTTCGCTCCCTGTTCCTTCGGTTCTTCACCATCATCTTTCTTTGTCCTCCTACCACTCACAACTTTTTTCACCTCATCTTTCTTCCCACCCTCTGTCTTCTTTTCCTCCTTCCTTCCTTTACTTTCCTCCTCTTCATCTTCCTTCATATTCTTTCTCCCCTTCTTACTCTCACTGTCTTCCTTAACGTCGTCTTTTTCAACCTTCTTGCATTTCTCCTCTTTATTCATCTTCTTCTCTTCAGCCTTCTTTCCTTTCTCATCCTTCTCGACTTGTTTCCCATTCTTCACCTCATCTTCCTTGTCACTCTTCTTCGCTTTCTTCCCCTCATCCTCTTTCTTCGTTTTTGCATCTGATTTCTTCTCCCCTTCCTCTTTTTCAACTTTACCCTTCTTCTCCGTCTCCTTCTTAACTTTCCCTTCATCCACCTTCTTATCATCTTTGTTCAGCTTCTTGGTATTCTCCTTGGTCTCATCGACCCCCTTAGCACCCTTCTTCTCATCACCCATGCGACCCTTCAATACCCTCTTAGGACTACCCTTTCCATCATCCGTATTCATATCTTCCTTGGCCATCTTGTCCTCTGTCCTCGATGCACTCCTCGTGAACTCTCTAGGCCCTTTCCTCTCCTCCACCTTAGCAGGACCCTTCTTTTCCTCAGACTTCGTAGTCCCTTTTTTGTCATCAGCCTTGGTAGAGGTCACTTTCTTTTCTTCAGCTTTTGAGGCAGGTCCTTTCTTATCATCAACTTTGATACCACCTTTCTCAATCTTCCCAGCTGGTGTCTTCATTAGCCTCTGTGTCCCTTTCTCCGTGACTTTCTTATCCTTTTGTTCTGTTGCTTTGTTTTCCTTGATCTTTTTCTCATCAGACCGTGTGACGGCTTTCTCACGAGGGCTCTTCTCATCCACTTGTTCCTTATTGGGGGATTTTGTGTCGGACTTTGTCGATTTGGCATCATCGTCATCATCATCCCTGGCCTGCAAGATGAAAGTGAAAACATTCAATTTTTGCCACAGTCAGCTTTTCGAAATCATATAATTTGTGCATCAAATAAACAAGACAACATCCAGATTCATAAAGGATCTCCACTGGGAACACCTTCACTCTTGGCTGTCTGATCTTTTACGAAACAACTGTCAAAGAGGAACATCAAACCGAAGAACCATCTGACATTATCCATCTTTATTCAACATTACCTTCTCATCATCCTTGCCAGGACCAGATTTCCGATCAGTCTTGGGTGAACGCGGAGATTCCTTATCCCTTTCTCGAAACGACAACAAACTTCTACCCGAGCCATGTCGACTCCGACTTGGACGACTGCTTGTACCCATGGTGCATCCTAACTTACGATAGAAGTCTTCAAAGGCATGCAAGTACCTGGAATATTCAAAGACAATATGGAACTAAATGACAGTACAACACATTTAATCCCAGCCACTTAGAGAATCTCCACAAAGACTGCATTGGTCAAGACAACAAACAGGACACACAACAGGTTAGATCACTTTCTTCTGCACAAGTCAGCCTCTACTCCTTCACCTTGATGTCCTTTCTATGCAGAAGATTGAGACAACTACCCCTACCCTTCAAAGCATTTGAGCCAATTCGTAATCTTTATAGGGTTACTTACTTCTTATAGGCAGCTTTTATTTGAGTTGAGGCAGTATTGCTGGCAGGAAGACCCATTTTGGACCACACGAGGCGCCACTTCATCTGGTTGGTGACCCTGTTGTATCCACCAATGTTCTGCACAATACGGAACAATCTGTACAGGTTCAGATCTTTCATACCGACAATGGGAGCTTTGTTGATAGGAGTACCTGAAAACAGACATTCAAGTTTTAAATAAAGTGATATAGAGATTAACAAAGAAGGAATTTACATGTAGTCAAGTATTCAAAGACCGACACTGACAGCAGCAACAGGGTTTGAATGGTTGATGTCTCCATGAAGGCAAGTCAGGAGACCGGAGTCATTTCACTACCAGTCCATTGCTCCTTACCACTCCTGGGATGGAGCAAACAACTAGCAGTCTACAACAGTATCTGAGATCAACCACCCACCTCTATCATCCATGAACTTGTAAAGTTGGGCGACAAATCGATCTTTCTCTTCACTTGGTTCATCATCAGACGTGTCTTCATCTGACCCACCACTCTCAGCATCAGTACCAAGCAGTTCATCCTTGTTCCACGTCAACGGCAATTCATGATTGTCCAAGAACAACAAAGCCTTCTCCATTGCTAAAAGGGAAGAATCAATCCATGCATTACTCATCAATACCAACATCAAGTTAATGGACGACGGTGGGTAGCCACACCAAGGAAACAATGGCTAACACCAAGAGTCAGAATAATTAGCAAATGAGTGCGGCAACTTGTTGAAGATCAACTGTTTATTGGTCCGAGGACCCAATACAAGCTTTCGACACTTACTGTGTATTCATCACGTAGGACGAAGCCACCTGATGAAGACACTGTAAGTGTCGAAGTAAGTGTGATGAAATATTATAAGTGTTTATGAACACACAGTAAGTGTGATGAAGACAAGGTAAGTGTCCACCTGATGAAGACACAGTAAGTGTCCACCTGATGAAGACACAGTAAATGTCGAAGTAAGTGTGATGAAATATTATAAGTGTTTATGAACACACAGTAAGTGTGATGAAGACAAGGTAAGTGTCCACCTGATGAAGACACAGTAAGTGTCGAAAGCTTGTATCAGGTCCTCGGACCAATAAATAGTTGATCTTCAACAAGGTGCCGCACTCATTTTCTAAGTATTTCAACAACAGATCAACACGGCAACCTACTATCTAACCAAGAGTCAGAGTTCAGATGTCACGCTCCTCACAGTGCCAGCAACGTACAAGGTAACACTAACAATAATACCAGTGACACTTCAATCTTCCCATGAACACCAATGGTTAATCAAGATATCTAACCCCTCTGATACTCACAAGATTTCAAGGCCTTCTCTTCATTCTTAAGTGCCAACTCTCGGGTGAATTCTTTGGTTTCCTTCTTAAGTACCGGCAGGCTGAAAGTGTAAAGAAAGAATTGTGAAAGCGTCATTCCATGTAGCCTGGGAACAAGATCATGGAAACAATTCACAGAAAATAGCCAGTGAAGAACACCCAAACTTGCATACGAAGTTATTTCCCCAGAGGCAGAACAATAGGAGGCCATTGCCATCTCAATACTACAAGTAACACTTACAATCTGTTGTCCCTGAATGACCTGACCACAACATGTCCCTTTGTCTTCAGTGGCACATCAGCTGCTGATGGCAACACCACCAGTGCAGGAAACCACGCCCCTGGCTTCCTCTTGTCAGCATTATCAACGCAGACTATTTTGCCAATGCAATCCTGGAGCTTTCCAACATATGTTCTCTTCTTGTTTGCCGGTGTGTCATCATCAGAGCTATCACTTTCCATATCGGAACTCTCATCTCTGGAATCAAAAGATCATGATCACTACCGTGCACTGAGACCGAGAGCCACAACGTCGATTGGGAAATCAACAGAAAAAGACTCGCATGGAAGGCAAGGAGTCAAATTCAGAACACCAGCTTCACTAGACACTATTGCCAATGAACACCAAGTATTGCACAACACAACGAACAAGAAGAGCAAATTCTATTTGAGATGAATTGTATGCATCTACTCACCCTGAAAGACTGGAGCGGCTACGTTTGCGAACCTTCTTGCCCTGTTGCATGACAGGAGTACCAAAATGTTCAGGGTGAGTCAACGGTAACTGATCCAAAGTCTCACTCTCCACAAAATGCTTCTTGCCCTTGAGACAAATTTGAGTACGTCGAAGGGTTCGCTCGTCGCCATCATCAAACACTGAAGAGATAAAGCCAAGTTTCCATTTCAACTAAGATGACTGGCCAATCCACACATCCCCAGATCATACTTTAACTAAATCACGTCTCCCCCATATGAAAATTTCAGAGCGTGTCAATACACTTCAACAAGAAGTAAGCACAGACTCCTCATAAAGTCTTGCTAGCTTAGTCGACTGACCACAAAAAGCTGCAGAACCTAAGTTAAATCCCACTTCAGAACAGTCAGTTGATGATGACTTACCCACTGTGTACATGCTGGCATCCACAACCTTACTGAGAGTGCCTTCCACAGTCTGCCCATTGTCTTGACGCACCTCTACCGTACCACCAACCTAAAACATCAATTGAGACACTGAAATCATACATGGGCCTTTGAATGTGGTCAAATCTAGTTCAATCTCGGAGAAGTAGTGTTGTGTAATCATGAGGAGGGGTTTAGGAATCAAACTGTGATGGGTTGATAGTCAACCAAGATCACTTAAACATGGATACCACAACATCAGAAACAAGAATTTCGCAGATGGCAAAAATGAGCATGAATGAGTTGCACTCACCCTCAGTCCTCCCTTTATTTGATCATCAGTCACATCCAATGTCTGACTGGAATGCTTAACAGCAACCTGGAATAGAAAACAAAGTATTCAGTACAATATTGATGACCACAATGTGCTCTTTACGTAAAATACAGGAATGCCCCAACTTTTCATGTTAAACAGACAAAATAAAATGCATGCTGAACATGATAAGTGCCCAAAAAGCAACCAGTCAAATCAACATCGATTCATTCATCCTTCTCTTTCACAATAGATCGTGAAAATCACATGAATTGGTCATACTACCTTGCATTTCACCAATTTAGACACTTTCTTCACTTTCGCTTCACAGAATGCTCCTCGGTATTTGGCACTCACATCTGTCCCAACAAGTAGGAATGGTGGCTCACCACTAGCCTGTGAAGAGATATTACATAGTACATGTATTTAGATACACTAACTACTTCACATCAACAATGATTTAAAACTGTCCACCAGTATGCCAGTCAATCAAAGAATAATTAAGAGTAGGTGTACATGTACGTAGGCCTATGATTGAATCTGGTAACAGATGACCATATTTTACCAGAATCCCAACTCAAGTGATTTCTGATTTCCTTCATTTCTTTCTTTTCCTCATGAAGGGATAAGTAGGATCAGTCGTCTATCAACAATGATCTTGCAGTCATTGCTCATGCGATGACTAAGCAATTACCATGGCTTCTTGGGTGAGCTGGAGTTAGTAATCAGAGTCGTCACTGGCTTCACTACATAGTGATAATTAGGCTAAGGATCCTGAGTGCTGCGATGCCACATCCTTTGTCCATTGTCAACACAGCGAGAAGAAACAATGGTTGCGGCATCGCACAGCAAGAAATTACTGTGAATGGATAAATCCTGTGGCTGTACGTCATGACTTGGTCTTTTTTTGGATGCCAGTACGCCTTCCTTGGCAAGTCTGTCTACTAATTAATTCATGTTGGCCATTCATGTCAGGCAAAGTCCACTTCAGCATTCACAGGTACTACAGATTTTCAACATCAAGAAAACACAAAGGCCTCCCTGTGATTCTTTTTCATTCAACACAGCCAGCAATCAGGCACAGACCAGTCACCAGGTCAAAACCTGAAAACAGCTGACTGAGGAAAATGGCGTCAGGACAACGCAATCAACCAACCCGGCATCTGACGGTCGATTTCGCATCTCAATTGTGCGGAAACTGTTCGATAAATATCAACAAATTGCACTACATTCATAGTTTACAGAGCTAGGATCAATCAGAATAAAACTTTTTGGAAATCGGCCGAACAGATTTCGAGAAATCGAGGAAAGAAAAGAGGCATATTGAAAGCCCGATCTGGGTAAAATGGTTTCCAATACATTTTGCACTGGGGAACAAGAACTGTCACACGCGCCCAAAAATCCGGTTCATCAAAGTTGAATTTCTATCTGAAAACGACAACTCACCATCATGAGATTTTCCCTGCAATGGCACTGATATCGTATGAATCTATTCGGCGCACGATTTTAAAAGTGACACTCTGTTATCATTAAATTCGATACATATTTTATTTCAAGATCCTTTGGCAAAGACCCATCCAATTCACAAATTTGACCACGACTGAAACAACAACCTGTGATGGGGGGTCCGGGTTGTTGATTGGCTGAAAGTCACGTGGAAAAGGTCAATTTCCCTGCAAACCCTGCGGGCGCATGCGCTGTGGAGGATGAAATGACGGCGGTTCCTGAAAATTTCTTCGCAAAATCCGTGTTGTATTTGACGAATTTATGGTCTGATTGTGCGTGAAAAGTTGCCAATCTTTAGCTCTTTGTGTTCTACAGAGATAGTGCTATGTGACTGTTGGTCATGTTTCAGTTAACAATGAGGAATTTGATCACAAATTGTGATGATTTTATGTAGGTCACTATTTGGATAATTAATGAGGGGCCTCATTGGGATGTCATCAAATATTATGGCGGGTTGCCAAGATGTGGATTGACGTGAGGCCCGATGGGGTGTCCCATAAAAATGTATTTCTTCTGCTGCTGACTCTGTTGTTGACCCCATGTGCAGGGTCGTGGAGGCACAGGTTCTTGTGGTTACCTAGGGGACCACGGGTTCTTAAACACTTGAGTTGACTGACAATGTATAGAAAAACAAAAGGTAGGCCTAGGTTTCAGAAACTTTACTGGGGGGAACGAGTTTAGAATCCCCGATCATCTCAGTGCCCAAAAAAAGGTTGTCGATTGACGGAATAAGCCGCATTGTACAATAGGATTTCCATTGTGTGCCATGGAGTAACGTCACTTCTGATCGGGGATTCTAAACGTTAGCCCTTTACTGACACTGTATCATCAGTGAAGTGTGTACGGACCAGTGGTCGCCAAGTTAAAGAACTGTGTTTCGGTATGGCGCATTGATTTGGAACTATGATGAAGGAAGAAAACTACAGTGATTGTCATTGTCAATCTATGGTTTTGACAACGCTGCTGACCCTCGGTGGATGCATCCTCCTTGTGGAAAGAAGATCTTGAGCGGGCTGAGTTACTGTCAACTTTCTCACTTCTAGACTTTGCAGTTGTGTTGAAATATCAGGCTGCATTGCTCTTGAGGTCCTGATAAAGTTGGCTAATGGCGACAATATTGGACATATACAAACACTGCAACAGTACAAGGAGTGTCGCTTGTCATTTGCCATTTCTTGGATGGATCAAAGAAAAGTGAAGTGCGATGCGAGAAGAATGTGTGAGAACTGACACTAGTCTGGGGGGGCGTGGCAGCTAGGCCAAAGTCATGAAAGTTATTAATTAGGAATGGATGTACAGTATTCCTGGTGCACATGTTGTGCATGCTCCAAAATATGAGCCGCACTGGAATCGAAGGGTCAGAACACTGTTTCTTTCTGTTCACATGGCATGCACTGGGTGTGAAGCCATGTGCGCCGAGAACCACGTGTGTTTATTTACAAATGCAAATGAGGTCAATCTCCCAGACTGCAACGCGAACCGCATATACTTCCTGTTACAATTCCGTTATTTCTGATGAGGAGCGTCGAAATAAATCTCTCTTTTCTTGCGAAAGGTGCGCTTGCTTATAAAATGTAGAACGTCAAACAAATTCCAAGTGAAGCCAGCTTCTATTAACGGCCGGCAATTTGCAACTGTCAGCTATCTGGCGTGAGATCGGGACGGATTCGGCAGTGACTTTTCTGACAAGTGACAGCTGGTGATTAGCAGACGACGCGAGTACAAGTCAAGTGTGCAGTGCATGTGCCACATGTGCATGTCATCACTGACTGTCAGCTGATGATTGATATTCATAATGATGTCATGTATTATGTCAAATAATGAAATAGGCGTAGGCCTAGGCTTAGGCCTGTTGTCATGATGATTGCCATGACATTGATGATGTTGCTTGCCTAGGCGTAGGCCACATCATCACTTTTGGTTTGTTGCAGTTTTTTGGTGGCGGTCAGCCAGGCATACCTAGGCGTAGGCCCCTATTATATTGATTATTAATTAGGGTGCTTCTTTAAGCCAACATGACTATTGACAACTGAGAGAATTATGAGTTATGTCACTAATGATGGCAGATTGTTTCTTCTCACAGGATCAGCATCCCCATTAAGATTATGATGTCAAATGAACCTGACATTCCAGTGACAGAGAACATTCCAATTGATCCAGGTGGACGTGATGAAGATATTGGAACAGTACAGGAGTTACCTGTTATGTTAGCTGTCACTGAGGTATGGTACAATCCTCACTCCTGTCCTTTGTCATGAGGGTTTACATCACGTCAGGTCCCTGTGGTCCTTGTGCTAGACATTTTAACTTGTTTCCTATCCATGACTTTGTCACATTGTGAATGTGATTCTTTTCATCAGATAGCCATGTCGCTTTGGTGTTAGCTACAGTAAATTTGAAGTATTATTTCTTTGAATTTTGTACAGTTTATAGAATATGCTATATTGGCAAAACTTGCTGGAGCAGCTGGGAGGTCCTCCAGTGACCAGCTCTCTGTTGAGGTGAAGACAATGGACAGTCAGATTGATGCTGATGATTCTCAACCAATATGGTTCCAGGTTAAAGGTTTGTTCCAAATCTGATCTCACTTCTTATTTCTAGACCTTGCAAAGGATTCCATCACCAATATTTTACATCTACATACATCATCATCCTGGAGGATACTCGTTCATTCCGTGTAACTGTGGTAATGACAATCCTGGTTCACCATGTTACTCTTACTTTTCAGTGAAGTGCTTGACCAATGAGCAAGTAAAGACAGACATATTTAACTTCATCAGAGGTAAGACTGATACTTTGTGGGCCCTAGCTTCTCCTCTTCAATCAACATTGGGCTGTATTTTAGAACATTCCTTAACATTAAGGTCCACCTTAAGTCTATTGTTCACGATGGTTAATTTTTGCAATAGACTTAAGGTCGACCTTAACGTTAAAGAACATTCTAAAATACGGCCCGGTTAGCTCTGGCAGGTGGTCTGAGGTGGTTTGACCAAAGGTATTGTGATGCATGCATTATGTCAAGGGTTCAATCATCATTCATTCTCTGAGGCCTATATTTACCGTTTATTATATCATACTTTCATATAGACAGTGCTGACAGTATCAGGGCTGTCACAAAATATTCCCAGAAGTTGGAGGATAAATCTCATCTATATGTGGAGACCAATCAGTTTGGAGGTGGACACTTGAAACTTGATACCAGAGGAGAATTTCATATAACAGAACATACAGAACCAGAGGAGGAGTCAAAGCCCAAGCTTTTGATGAGATTCAGGGTTTGTAGATGTGTTCAGGTTTATATCAACACCGGAATAATAGCAATAATAACTCATAGCCAAGTACCTGATCCACCTGATTTATGGTCCTGTCATCATTTTGCTAATTGTTGCATTAAAAAAGAGTAAGCAGTATCATCATTCTCAGAAGCTTGAATGGAATGTGTGTCCATGATGCAATGATCTCGCTCCAGATGAGAGATGGCCACTCACACAGATTCTGGAGTACTAGTATTCAACATTCTTTCCTTCTTTTCAACTTCAGGTGTTTCAGTCAAGGTCACATATGTTGAGAGAATGTCAACTTATTCTTCAGTACATGAGGAAATTGCGACTCTTGAATCCAGATGTAAGTGAGTGATTGTGACTTTAATGTTACATGTGACTGAGGAGATAGGGATAAACGAGATCAGATGTCAATGAGAAATATTGGTTGGGATGAGTGCGAGATGACAAGAATATTTCAGAATCCCAACCCCTATCTGGACCTCATGGAGATTATTGCCCTCAGCAAGAATTCATTCACTTGATGCTGATTTATCCATTTGTGTTTCAGATCATTCTTGGTTTCCATGTTGATATTTTTGGGACAGTTTCATCAAGTGACATTGGGTAAGTGGCCTGAACTACCAATTTTCAAGTTTCTATGCTCATGGATTTGTGATAGCCAACAGAAATTTGTAACAGTACTTGCATTGGCTATTCATCACTGTTCATTTCAGCCCTGTTACACCCTGTGTGAGGACTGCCCAAAGACGTGTTTTGGCAAGTTCAAAGCATTTTATCAAGTAAGTTTTCTTGCTTTGGAAACTACTAGTATGTTCTGCAGACGTTATCATAACAGGTGATTAGACAAAAATTGCTCGTTTTTTGCAGAGAATCTGGTGTTCAGCACAAGTTACAGATCAAGTCAAGTGGGTGTTTCACCATCAGTATGTTGAAAAAAGACAACTATGTGATTCCCGACATAAAATTGTATGTCCTATCGACACTTATACCCTCGCCTTCAACCTTGCCAATAAAATGCGATAAATGTCAGAAGATTCAAGTATCCTTTGCATGAAGACAAAGCTTCACTCTTATCACTGTTGTGCTGGTAGATGTTTCCAGTTGTTCACTGTCGTCAGGTTTTCAAAATCTATGGAAATCATCATTGTATGCGCTGCTCTTTTTGGCTGTTAGCAGAAATTCTGATATCATGGCGTATGTTGTTGATCTTGTTGTTATGTTTTTCTTAACTCAGAATCTAGGTTGTCTTCCTTGGCCCCGGTGGAATCCCACTGATTGTACCCCATGTCTCTTTTGGAGATGCTGACGTGACATCCCTCCTAAGTCTGCCAGATTTTGGAGCAAATGTATCTTACCCTGTGAAAACAGACCCGAGTTCAAATCCAGGTACATGTATCTTACCAGTAATATATTTCTGATCTTACTTGTGTCATCTTGTCACACAGACTGTCTTCTGGTACATGTGGCTGTTGCGGAATTTAGGTTTTGTATTGTGTGTCGCCTCTTGTGTCGTCCTGGTTGTGCTTATTAAAGATACTTCTCAGCTTTCAACAAAATACATGTGTTGAATTCCAGATACACACAAGATATTAAACTAGTAGACTGGTTTCTGCCTCCAACGTGACACTTGTGGAATCAGTCTACGGTAATGGGCCTATATAGCTTCACAGAAATTGATCAGGCCTCCCTCATCTCTCTTTCACTTTCAAGACGTCATTTGGCCAGACTATCAATATCAAATATCACCAGATGGTACAAGTGAAAGTGCTGCTGGCAGTTCCACTTCAAGTAGGCCTAGTAATCCAAGCAAAAAGCATGTGATACAGCTGATAATCATTCTTGATAAAGCAAAAGACAACTTCTCAACAGAAAACTACCTCGGTGAGTTGATGAGACAACAGTAAGTTCGCTGTCCTACAGCTTGCAAGTTGCAGCTCCATGCTGTTCATAGTCATACTGATATACACAATGATTGCAAGCCTGTTGAGAAGAAATCTAAACCAATTGAAGAACAAGAAACATGCTCAGAATAAGTTTGTTCGTCTTCCAGAATTCCTAGATTCAATCAGGCAAAATTTGCAACACCTCATCACGTTAAGGAAACAAAAGATTAGGAGACCAATCAGTGTCAGCCTTGAGAAAGTGCTCATCAAGAAGAAAACAATTGATGAGAAGATACATGTAAGAAGTCAACACCTCTGCCCTGTGATAAAGAGCATTACATGTATCTTGAACGACCAGGGTTCACATCGCTATGCCTTTGGACAACTCTCCAGTTCAAATCAGAAGGGGAAGTGACCGAAGGCCTTGGTAATTCAAGATGAAAGAACATCTACTGAACAAGCATTCCACTCCCATCAACATGCTGTTCATATCATGCTTAATTAGGATCCATCAGTCACTTGTTTTCATTTCTCATTCCAGAGAGAAAAGGTTCTAAAAAGAGCCATTCCAACCATATCCAATGCTATTTGCACAGTCCTGATGCAGAGTGTAAATAAGACATTTAGGACAGAGTGCTTCGACATGATGAAAGTAGGTATACCTCATGTTTGGATGTCTTTTACCCACTGGAGATACTCCGTCAAATAAATACGGTACTCCACGTTGATCTCACAGCTGAGAAGCCCCGGCCAGAACCATGTACCGGTACAAGTTGTTCATGTTGATGTCTTCTTGAGCGTGAGGATTTGACAGGGCTCAACATCATCATGTGGTCTTGGTGCACAGATTAAGAAGTCCGATTTCTGAAATCGCTTTAAGATTATGACGAGTATGATGAGCAGATCTCTGATGTTGTCTTAAGTAGAGATTATACAGGTGGGAGAGGTTGCACGCAGGAACTGCAACTGACGGTAAAGGGGTTATAAATCTGTATTGCCTTCACAAATGCCATCAACTTTCAGGTCACCAATACCAGGGCAATGAAGAGGGTACTTCACAAGAATCTGTGGTCGATCGGTTCTCAAGTGTATGGAGTGATGCCATCTGAAGAGACAAGTCTGCCATTTGAAGAAAGGGTATGCCAGCTCTTCATCATACATGTGGATCTGTGTAGTCATTACAAATAACAAGCAGTTGTTTCAGTTTCTTGGTAGGACATGGAAGCACCTGGAGTGAGTGGTTACCTTGTCCTGATCTTGTCTTCCCAGACTTTTTTCGGTAGATTTTACTGGTCAAACAGCAGAGAGATTCGCCAAGTAGCAGATGTGACGAAGTCCATGCAGTTGAGGTGTGAATAGAGGCTTTGCAATAACGTCATTCTAGCAGCCATTCTGGAGGACACAGGGCGCAGAGGTGTGAGCCGGCTGTGACATGACTTGCGTGAAGTACGCCATGCCATTGTTTGACGTAACGTCATGGGGGCATGCACGACTCATTTCGCGGCACCTCTGCAGCATGTGTCCTCCAGCATGGTGGCTTGTGACATCATATGCAAAGCCTCTATAGCATTAGGAGAGACTCAATCCTCTTCCACCCTTGATTTCCAAGTTCCTCATTGAAAGCAAATATCTTTCCTAGATGTCCCAACCACCAACCCAAGCCGAGCCTGACACATCTCATCAGTCACCAGTCCCTCAAAAACGAAGAAAAGTCCAAAAAGACGACAAGCAAGGCGATATCCCGACTCCAAACATGTCAAATGTCTCCAAGTCACAGTCCATGGACTCGGTCAAAGCCCAACCTCCGGCAAAATGTGCAACGATTCCCAATGCAACAACCCAATTCCCACCATATGTTCCCAGCACAACCACCAGCAGTCAGGAGACCCTTTTCACACTAGCTCCCACGCTACCACCGGTAAGATATCCCAAGAACATGAAAAGTAACTGTGTTCACAGTGATTTAATGCCTATACCAGTATCAGATGATCCGACAATACCCAACTGCTGTTCACTTTCAGGAGGCAGGAGAGTTGAATTTTGACGCCCTGGGAACAGCATTCATACGGGATGAGACCATGTACCAGGATGATATATGTATGGGTGAAATAGCCGACATTGAAATGGCAGAACGTATCCTCTTGGAAGAAGTGCAGCAGATTACGGGAGCCCCACTTGCAGAGGTAAGCATCACTTATACCAGAATTCTGTTATATGTTTCTGCTTACACGCAAGCCTGATTATCACAACATTGGAACCTTCATGAGCGAGTGATGCTGTCCTGATTTGGGAGGTGCCCTCCCTGATTAGAGATGTCAAAACGAACGGAAACATCAAATTTAGGGCTGTACATGTTCTTTGGTGTCGGTAACAGAGAAGTGTCCTGGAAGAGGCGTCTGTCAACAGGTTCTACTTCGTAGAGAACAAGTTGCAGATCCTCAAGTCAACTGGTTTTGTATCATTTCCTTGAGCTTTATTTTGGAGGAATGGTAAATTTAGCTAACTGCTGGCCACAAGAGGCACTCTATTATTTCTGATCATTTTCAATTATTTCTTACAGAAGCTGGAGGCATCCATTGATGACAGCTGGTTCAATGATCTGATTGATGATCCAGAATTCCTTGTTTGAAGACATCTTGAACTCCTGCCAGTCATCCAACATTTAGGAGTTATTGCTGCTTCAGGTTTACCGGCCATACTGCAGTCTTGAATATGTATAAATTCTTGAGGCAATTAGTTCCTTTCTTGAGCTGCGTACAGCAGCGTCCAAGGCCAACTAAATGCATTGTTATGTACAACTGGATGTGATGAGCAGGGGACCATATTGATGGTTTTTGTACAGATGACATACTAGTCGATGTCTAATAAATCAATATTTGCAAAAGATTGTGTGCAATTTTGCTTTCTTCATATCAAGCATCATTAGGCTGCCACACAATCCTGTCATCAACAAAACCTTGCTTCCCCAAGGACTACATAGGTACAAATCATTCACGTGTTGTGGTAAATGAGGACTACCAATCCTAAAGGACGTAGAAGGTACCCAACCAAGGCAAACTTCCAGGACCCAACTTCATACTTGCACAGACTGTATCACTTATCCTTTCCACATGGGTAATGGAATAAAACAAGCCACATCAATGAAAATGTACAATTTATTACATGCATTGCTCATGCAATGATTGTTACAGAGAACGTATGGATGAAGCTATACACATACTAGTAATTCAAAAGTAAAGGTGCTCTTCTATGCGAGTATCACACAAGGTGGTTCTGAAGCAGCAATGGGGGACTTTCCTCCTGTCAGAGGCCACCACGAGTTAGCGGTCCAAGAACGTCATGAATTTGACGTCACAGGGCAGAAATGCATGCCACAACGTCATCCATAATGACATGGGTGCCGTGGCTCGCACATTTGACGTCAAATTTCGTGACGTTCTAGGACCGCTAACAGGCTGCCTCTAATGGTAGGAAAGTCTCCCATTCACCATTGCTGGTTTCCTTGAACAGCTTATGGTTTTCTACAGCCAAGGTGCCCATCAAGAGCCAACTTGTGCAATGAACTCTTATGTGGAGCAGCACATTAACATATATGAAACATTCTAGAAGTAATTCAAGGAACTCTCGCTGATCATAATTACAGTGAACAGAAATTCCACGGGGTATCCACAGGTGTTAAAATCTATTTACAGGTGTTACATGGACAGGCACCATGCCTTTTCTCTAGAACAATGATGTAGCCTAGGTCAGTCTCTGACAACTTCTTTCTTAGATACATGTAGTTCCTCAGTTCCCACAGGAACATCTTGCATGTACATCTACAGAGTACTTACATTCTATACTTACAACCCTGCCCCAAGATGAGTGCAAGCCAGGGCAAGTTCACAACTCATAGTTCCACCACTGTCCACTTGGCAGCCAACTTGTCACGCATGAAAGGTAAATTATAACACAACTATTACATGGTCACAGAGTATACCCAACAAAATTCTCTGATAGAGCATCAAGGTAGAACAGATTGATTATAATCTTAAAATGTGCCTAAAGCCAAGCGCACATTTGTGACAAAACTCGATGCATTAGGGGTGTCTGTTAAAATCAACTGTCCTGGCTGAATGACGTGTTGACAGCGATGGGTCAGTCGACTTCAAAAACACCCCTAACGCATTGAGTTTTGCTGCAAATGTGCGCTAGGCTTAATACATGAAAATCTATATTCCATCAGCCACCAGTGCCAACAGCTCCAGCAATCCACTGAACTCTGAAAAGCATTTTCCATGACTGTATGATGATGAAAATTGAACTCTTTTCAAAAGAAATGCATGCACTACAGTGATCGATTTTTAGCACTTCTGGACTTTTACTTGTCCGTATCAAAATTCACTTGCCCCGGGCAATGGGACAAGTGCTTAAATCGATCAATGGCACAGACATTGACACCCAAGCCACTGTACCGATACTAATATTCACTACTCTTCACAGGAAACCTACTAGAAATTTTGATTTAAAGCTATCTTACTTGGAAACACAAATCAGTAAGCAGCTTCTTAAAGGACTTAATGCTCTATCTGAGTGATGAAATGGGTACCTTACCATGTGCTTCAAAAAGTAAAAATATATTTTGAGTTGTCGCTTCTCAACCCAAAACACCATCCATCTTCTTTCTTCTCCTGGAAAATAAATAAGAAGTGCCTAGAGACTGACGAATAACTTGGAAGAAATATCACAAAATAATGGCCAGAGAAACTGGGAATGATGTCCGAAGCACTGAGTATGAAATTATGCCGATTAGTGATCAAGGAAATTTCAAAGGTGGTCAAAAATTGAAACTGAAGCCATATAAAAATTGGAGGGACAAAGAACCAGACTGACACTTTACTTCAACATGAACTGCGCTCCCTACCAATTTATCTGACCATCATTTCTGAGGTTGAGTCTCCACAAAACTGCTGACATATAACAAATATTTTAACTTTGGGTACTCTATAATACTCATGCCTGTTGGTCAAGTACAGTGTTCCACCTTAATAAGAACTATACACAATGCCAAATATTTCGAACAGTCTTCTTAGTTCGGTAGATCTGTTATCCACATCACGATCCACCTGATTCACAAAAAGAACATTTATTCAGCCATGTCAGTCCATCACAGTAGATACTGCAATAGAGACGAAACTGACATTCAGTTGATGTGAGAAGTATGTACAGGGAGTACCCCCCACCCATTCAATTGCTAAATTATAATCAAGTTGAAGGTACAAGAACATCACCACGTCCTTATAAAGTGACTTTCATAGATGATATCTTTGCAATATCTACTGTGATCACTGACCATACCAGGGAAGCCCTAAAACAAGATAAAATAGACACAGACCATTGAATATCATATACTACACCATCAGATCCAGAAGTGTGATGTCCAAAGTTCCATCATATTTAGACAGCTTTGTCACTGAAAATTAAACAATACTTGTTCAGTACCTAGGACTTTCAGTAACACGCGAATATAAGAAAATAAGTACAATCACATAACTCTGTTCAACGTACAAATGAAATACCAATACAGAACTGCGATAGTTAATTTTGCTTCAAACTTAATTAACATTTCACATTCAATGACATGTTCATCTAATGCATCTTCACAAGTTGTTTTTTTCCCCAGAAAACATCCGAACTCAGCAGGTACCTCCTGCAGCCTTGGTTTCTCTTTACAAACTTACTTACTAACCATCTTCAAATGTTCAAACAATATAATCAAATACCGACCATTTAACATCCACCCGTCCACTGTCAGTGTTGCGGAGACCAAAACTATAGATGATTCCGAGTTATAATGCACGGAATTCACTTCAATTCCCATCAGTTTTCAAATCCTTAGAACATCCTCCTGCAGCATTTCCACTGCACTTAGCACAGAATTCAAGAGAAACATTCCCCTTTGAAACATGAAGGCACACACCACATGCATCTTTGAGATTTAATTTCTCGCGCTTGTGAGAGTCAACATTCTCCTTTTGAGAATCAAAGTTACTGAGCTTCTCAGAAGCCTTCTGTACACCTGTTGATCTCCTTGCCCGAGTGGCTGGACGATTGTAAGCATGATCAAGCCTTGGAACTTTTGATGCTGGGGTGCCAGAGCCTGATGCACTCTCAGGACGCTTGATTTCCTCTTCCTCATCATCTAGCGAGTCACTTTCACGTTTTTTGTTCCCTTTTTGCAGAGTTTCTGGGGCATCTCCAGAAGGGGGCGAGTCGATCGAACAACTGAAACTCACACCAGGAGTGTTTTGAATGTTTTTCAGCAAGGCAGACAAGGTGCTTTGGTTTGCCAGGACACCCTTCAGATAATGAACATCTTTAGTCAATGAATCAATGGTTTCCTCCATTCCTGAAACCTTCCGTTTAAGAGCAGTGTTCTCAGCAGTGAGAGCTTCCACATCATTTTCAAGGGCTTCAACATATTTCTTCTTGCGCTTGCGATTCTCCCTAGCCAAAATGGCATTTTTAGTCATTTTTTTCCCGTTTTCATCAAATTGATCAGCCTCTTCTGAATCACGAGATGCATTCTGCCCAGCTTCAGGTGTGGTACTGGTAGGCACCACCCTACAGCGAGCTAGTTCATTAGGTTTGTTACCCTTTTTCAGGAGAATAACAGATTCTCTGACTGTTTTCCCACTCTTAGTAGTCTTATTTGGGAGTTGACCCTCATTTGGAGGAAGTTTAACAATTTCAACAGTGGGAGAATCACGAGGATCAGCCTTCGGCTTTATCTCAGGACCACTACGTTTCCTAAGTCGAAGAGAATTAAGCAGCTGTGACGCAAAGTCACCACCTGATGATGTAGAGCAGAGGTCATTTTCATCTTCATCGCTGTCATCCAAAATGTCAACACAATCAACAACGCAAGGACAAGGTGGTTCCTTCTTGGCCTTGACATTCGCACTGAAATAATTCACCAAATCATCCTCATCAGAACGATTCATCCTGATCTTAATGACGGGACGTTTTATCTGGGTATTTTTCAGCACTGATCCACTGACTGATTTCTTCACCGGAGACGGCTGAATTTGACCAAGTTCAGGAAAAAGTGCCAGTTCACTTCCGTCGACGTGCGGCAGCAGGCTCAATCCGAATGCGTCGTCGTCGACGTCGACCAAATCGACGATTTCGCTGCCCGGAAAAAAAGAAGAATGTGATAACATAGTTCAAAATGTTCTTGGAAATGGACAGGTTCTATTAGATTCCTTTCCACTCTATTTACCTGATATTTTGATGAGAAATGGCTTAAAAACGGCGGCACATTTTCTTAATTGCGGCAAAAGAAGACAATGCAATGGCCGACACGCTGAAGACGTTGCGGCAACGTTTGTGCTGTTTAGTCTTAATACATTGATGGATTGATAAATTATACAAACAAAATATCAAATGTATCACATTAATTCGTATTCATCATGTTCATTTGAATATGAGTTGAATATAATACCCTATGATATTTCAGCATAGAGTGGAAAAACTATTGATATTCATTATTTTGAGAGTTTGTCATGGTTCTATTTTGTAGGTTCATCAGTCAAGGAGGACCTAGAGGTCATTCAGCACAAGGTCAAGGTCGCTGCACTAGCAACGATGTACGTCATAATGTACAGCAGAATGTACAGTGTGCATGATGTATGGGAGAGTACGCAAACCATGGCCAGGCGAAGACAGCTGGCACATGAACTTTCTCTTGTCATGTTTTAGCCAAGCCCCCATTACCTTTGGACTCCTCTAATTTAGCAAACAAACGGTTGAAGTATGAATGAAAAAGATATCATTAATGTGGATCTGTTGAAAGGAGAGTCTGGTTAGTTTTGCTTCATTCATCAGCATGATGATCAGGCAGGGAATGCAGTGAGTGCAGGGGGCCTATCATTATCAAATAAAAAATATCAATCAATCAACAGATCAATCAATATCATCATTCAATCAATCATTCACATTCATCATAAGCCAGATGGATAGCCTGCTGCCCTAGCCTTCTGATGAAAGAAAGAAGCCATCCATCCCCCCGGGCCCGGCCCAAGCGGCAAGCCCATCCCAGTTGCCAATACAATAGGCTACTTGGCTTAGGCCTAGGCCCCTAGCTGTAGGCCTATACTAGCATAGGCCTAACATGATAAGTGAAGTGTAGGCCTATACTATAGGCCTAGGCCTCTATTCTCAAACTACGGCTAGCACGCGGCGGCGACTGGTGGCACATGATTCCATTGATAGTCCGAATGCTAGAGTGAGTTGTAGCCTATGCTGCTGCTGAGGGCTGAGAGATATGGGCATCTCCATGTGAATGGGGAAAGAACATTTCCTTGACCTTTCAGTCAATGACAATGAGTGGTGCACAATATGATGATCTGTCAAAAGTTAAAACTTCAATTTGGCTGTCTCCAGAATCTTTACCAGTATTACTTCACTTCTATTCCAGGTCTGGGTTTCAATATTCGAGGTGGATTGGATGCTCCATACCTGCCAGGTGACAATGGCATCTTCATCACTAAGATCAGAGAGAACGGAGCTGCCGCAGCATGTGGTCTACTGGAGGAGGGTGACAAGATTTTAGAAATCAATGGAAAAAATGTCCAGAGCATTACGCATGCTGAGGCAGTAACCCTCTTTCAGAATTCTGGAGAAAAAGTTTCACTGAAGATCCTTCAGAGAGCAGAATCTAATATATTGGTATGTTCAGGGGTACAATTAAAACATTCAGGATTTGTGTATTTTAATGCCTGTTTCTGTAAGTGTGCCATGTATACTTGTAACTGTCACATCCTATTGATTGTGCATTTCCTTTCCAGGCCAAAGCTGTAGCAAGGAGCATACAGAACATGGATGTGGATCCCTTCAACAATAAAACCAACAATGTACGACATACAGCCCTGAAGTATGTTTTTATAGGAGCAGCAGTAGCATTAGTTGGTATAGGAATATTTTTCACTGTCAGGAAATTTCGGAGATGAAAGTCGGACTCGATTTTCCAAAATTTGGAATCACTTTAGAGTGACAGACTTCAGTGAGTGACAGACTTCAATGAGTGACAGACTTCAATGAGTGAATGTTCTTGGAGTTTAATACAGTAAATCACCACATGAAATCCTTTTTTTATTGAATTGTAATTTTCTGGTGCTACCTGGCAAAGATTTATTTCACTGTGGAGAAAAACGAGGGCTACCTGGTCACAGATGTGTGCTGCATTTGTGCAATGTGTCGTGAAGTTTTCATCTCCTGAATGAAATGAAAGTGTTGTCTACTAGGCAAGTTCAGCCCTGAGGACTGCGAGTTACTGTTTGAAAGTATGGGAAGGCATTACCATCAGCCTCATTGGGGTTCAGCTATTTTTATACAATTCCTCAGGTATTGCTCATTGAACTGACAAAATCTGGACATGTACATGTAGTTAAAATTGCCACATCAGCATTAGTAAAACCAGTTTCATGTATTTACAACATGTCTTCCACAATATGTAACCTGGATGCTCTGATAATATTAGGCCATGGGGTAAAAAAAAGGCAACCATTACTAAATTTGGTTTAGGGAAAACATGTAACATACTTGTGTCATTACTGATCATGGGACTTTCGTTACTTTACATTATCTATTTACAAGCACCATATTGTGCGGGCCCATGCCAACAAAGGGCTTGTGTATGTACTTGTGTAGTCAATAGGGCTTTGTAAATTAGGTTCCAGGACTGTCTTGCCGTCAACAGTCTGGTTAGAAACTGCTTGTAGAGTCGGATGTTGAACCACCTTCTCGAGGAGAAGCTGCTACTGAGAGCTGCTTCCATTTTCACTGTTAAATCAACGAATCATCTTCCTTGTTTCAAAGTGGTTTTGATGAGCAAGTTTAGTGTTGAATGACAGTTCTGTTCTGACTTATTTTGCTGTTAATGTGATGTGTATCCCCAGACTCTGTGATTTTATTGCATGTTTAAATACACTTTCACTTTGTCTGCATGGCTCTGAGATTTATTGTCAAAAGTCTGTCACCTGCAACTCCTTATGAATCTTAGGCAATCTCCGTTCTCCACAAATTTTACATTATCTTAATCAAAGATTTCTGAATTCATGGCATTGATTAATACATATATATCGAATTCTTATATATGTGGGTTTGGGTGCCGAATATAAACTACAGCTTAATGAGGACAGTATCTTGTAATGATTAATTACTAGCCAAGAAAGTCACACTGTCTTCGTTTATTGTTGTTTTGGCCCATCATTGTTAACCTACCTCAGACGTGGTAGACTTCTTACTTCTGACAAACCCACCGCGTGAACCATCTCATATAGCGCTAAAGGAATATTTTTAATGTGGAAAATGGTGTAGAGAGGCTTTGCAATGACGTCATCCTGGCGGCCATTCTGGAGGACACAGGGCCCAGAGGTGTGAGCCAACTGTGACATGACTTGCGTGAAGTGTGCCACGCCATTGTTTGACGTAACGTCATTGGGGCATGCATGGCTGATTTCACTGCGCCTCTGCAGCATGTGTCCTCCAGCATGGCGGCTTGTGACATACCGGTAATATGCAACGCCTGTATAAACTACAGTAGGTGTAATGTTGACCCCTACAATGTTGATAACCCAGAATAGATTGAGAAAGTGTGGTATAACAAGGTTGTGTGGCTCTGTTAGTTATTCTGTTGCATGGTCTGATATTCACTGTTAAAATGTTCACATCAAGTGTTTGTTTTTGGTCTTTGACCCTGTGAGAATGTTGTATCTTGTTAAATTATGAATCTGAATAAATGATGGAAGTGAATAAGTTTTTCTTCACTGATTGCATGTGAAGTAGGAAAGTGTGGCAAGTGTCTTTCTTTCAAGGACCATGACAGCACCATGGCCGTGGCGGTACCGCTATTACATGTAACACACAGTCCTAGATGAAAGATCGCCTTACACATATGCAAGGTCTGACGTGATGACATCTCACTTTATCTGCAAGTCCTTGGTAGGGTTTATGAACAAGACCTCCAAGCAATGGGACATAGTCTTATCTATTCTTTCATAGCATTGGCAGTGGTTTATGCAATATTGGTAACAAACAGCTCAATCAGAACTGAAAACAGCTGAATTGTGTGACTTAAATAGCTATTTATTATTTGTACACTAAAACTTTGGATTTACAATACAAGGTTGTGCGCAGGAAGTGGGAGGACTTCAGTTAAAATGAACCCATCTGTATTGCGATTAAAGAAATGCATGAATGTTTTAGTTGTTGACCTTTAAGACCTGCCATGGAAGCCGAAGTGATTTTGCTGCATCTAGGTAAAGTTTGTTTTTGACTGGAGGGACATAGCAAAGCACACAAATCAATGTGGCCTTGTCCACATTCATCAAGAGCCCTGTGCCAACTCCAGTAGAAATCCTGGAATACCATAATTGATAGTCAAAGTCTAACAAGAAGAACTATTTCTTGGCACCCAATCTGCTGAACACACTGCTTCCAGCTTTCATCTTGCCCGAGTCTCTACTTGATGTGGCTGTCACTTGTACTTTACCAAGTCTGGCATGAAGTGAAGGTTTGGTGGTCACCACTGAAACAAACACAGGAAAACAGGATAAAGCAAAACGAACATGAACTTCTTGGTCACTTATTCAAACTGTAGAAAGAGAAGGGATGAAGAACAGGGAACATGAAGACAGTCCTCACCTTTTTTAGCAGAAGTCTGAACAGCTTGTGTTGTGGAGGAAGTTGTTGGTCCTTTGCCAAGTCTCGCTTGAAGTGAAAGTTTTGTGGTAGCCACTGAAATAGAGATAAGAAAGGTATCAGCAAGACTAGACAAGAATATGAAACATGAACAGGCTTCTCAACTCCCACTCAGAATCAACATCGTAATGTAATAGAGGAATTTCTTGGACAATGTGCAGCAAACTTCAGGAACAGAGAACGAATGAGAAACCAAATAAAGACCGCCACGATTACCTTTTTTAGAGGGCACCTGCACAGCTGGTGTCGTAGACGAAGCTGATGCCACCTCCACTTCTTTCCCTATCCGTTTCAGCACACTGACTTTGGTCACTTCACCATCACGACCAAAGATACCTTCCGTTTGAACGGGCATTTTGCGTCCAGGTACACTTGACTTTTTTACAAGTGAGAGAGTTGTTTTTGTTTTGGGACTGGATTTGGTGCTTGTGATAGTCTTTTCTGGAGGTAGCCTCACTTGGACTGCAGCAAAAAGAAGAAAAGAAAACTAATTCAATGTTTCTTTCCCAGCAACATCAAAGTAAGGAGAGAAAGTCGACAAGAACATCCTTCATAATTCACGCATACCTTTTTGTTTCTTCGTTGGCGATGTTTTAAATATACCAGCATATTCCAAGGCATCCCCATACCCCTCATCATCGGAGTCAGGTGATGTGGATGTAGCTGCCCTTTTGACTGTTTTCCCACCTAACCGGTTGAAAACTGACGTTGACCCCTGAAAAACAAGTGAGTGCATACGAGTCCCTATAAATAACATTGTTTACCAGCACAATACAGCAACAGCAAATCTAATAGGGATGTGCTCCTTTAAAATTGGATGATCAAAGGACACCTCCTGAAGGAGGGACAAATCACAACCCATACTGGACGCGGTCTCTATACTCACTGGTGAACTAACTGCTGCTAAACCTGTGACCTTGAACTTTGTTTCTGTATCATCACCGAGGCGGTCAAAGACAGACTTTGACAAATCAGGTAGTTCAACTGGAACAAACACAGAGAAACGGTGAAGGTGGTATTGCATGGGAAGCTCGTTGTCAAGCTCCATTGTCAAGCTCGTTGTCAAGCTCCACTGTCAAGCACGTTGTCAAGCTTTGAACTCCACTGACCAGCAAGGAACATTCAAGCAGTAATCATGGCACAGGAACTTTAACTCAAATCCCTGGCAAGTCCACAGCACCCTCAACCAAGGCATGTAGCTCTATTACTGCCTGGAAAATACTCACCTAAACCTTTGTCTTTGAGAATTTTTCTTGTTTTCTTTGTTGTTCCTTTTGGCATGGTGACCTTGTATTTCCCCTCTCCTAATTTCTTTGCTTGGGTTGCAGGACTGGACAAAGTTGGTGTTGATCGACCAGAGCCTCCCCCACCTGCTGTATATGATAAGAAACATCATGGTGCCTCTATGCTTGGTTAGAATGAGAACACTAGTTCAATTGACTTTGAGAGAGCTTCTGTGAGTAAGTGTACAAACTACTGTACTTGTTGCACTGTTTGTCAAAGGCACTGCAGCTGCCTCCTCCCATTAGAATATTACCGGTATATGTTCTCATTGGAGATTTCAATACCCAAGGGAAATTGTCAGAAAGAACACTTACCGGGAGCTGGACCAAGCCTTGATGCCATCTCCTTGGAGATTTTTGGTCCTGATGGTGGAGGAGGTTCATTCATTGGTGATGCATTAGGATCCTTCCCCAGGTAATGATCTACAATCCGACTGGCCGCTGACATGAAAAAAATCCAATAATATAAGACCTGAGTAGAGTAATTCATTCATTCTGGGATTCGGAAAGCCATTGTAAAGAATAAGAGCCCACAACGGCATTTGTACCAGGGACCTTCTGCTGCTTAGTCTAATGCTCCAAAAATATGATATGTTTTGTAACATCTACAAAAATACTAACTGTAACTGTGAAAATCACAAAGAATTCAAAATGTACTGGTACTTACCTGTTGATCTCCTTGGAGATGGTGTCGCAGGAGGAGTGCTGACTGTCTCCTTCAACGCTTTCTCTCTTGCCTCCTGGCTATGCACAGATTTAGCATGTTTGAGGATGGCAATGATGTCTCCCATCACAGTAATACCCATATCATTCAGATACTCCTTATTGAGATCAAGGAACATGTCACGTTGGATTCTGTTGTCTGTGAAAATGATGGCATAATTTGCTGCATCACTTGGGGGAATGCCAGCATCACTGAAGAATTTGATCCAAGTTGAAGTCACGTTTCCTGTAATGTAAAAGAATCAATGCACAAGCATATATAAAAGTAGAAGCCAAAGGCGAAAACAATAATAGGCCTACCTCCCCCCAGGGCAGGCCAGGCATGCCAGGACCAGCTCGTGACAAACTGAGAAATGAAGTTGCAAACGAAACGATCGAATGACACTGACAGGCATTTTTTATTGTTCAATTGAATTCGCTCAAAACCGTGCCGGCGGCCTCCTACTAGCTAGAGGTCTATTCTAATTCTATTCTAGGCCTATCTAATCTAGGCTAGGGCTAGGCTACTAGTAGGCCTACAGGCTTAAAAGACAAAATCATAAGCAGGCCAGCAGCCAGACCCCACCACCGCACCCCGTCACGTATATACGCGGACTGACTGGGAGTGGGAATGGGATCTGGGTTTTTCGGGCCACCCTGTAGTTGCGTAATATGTTAATATAGGCCTACCATGTACGACGTCTGTGTAGGCTCTACATCACATTTCTACTACACACACAAAACCATAACTGATCAATCATGGATAACTCCCAATCCACGCGTCAGATTTACAGAAAAACTGTTTCAAAATGTGCACTAAAAATTTTCATTTATTGAGAAAAGAAAATATTCAAATATTTGTCACTGGACCACGGTATTCAGAGTAATTTTAGCTCATCACTGTGTCACGTACCAGAAGCCGACGCCATTTTCTCATCGGGGTTGATTGTCGATCGAAAACGAGGCGGGGAATCCCGAGGAGCACCACGTGGGTTTGTTGACATTTGCAAGCCATGAGGAAAGTCATGTTAAATTTATGACGAGTTGAGTGGGGTCTTGACGCCTGATTCACAAAGCCCTCATAGCGTACCGGTACGTATGATCTTAGCACTGCCCATATCTATTGTTTGTCGACTTGCTGACAATAGATAATATATGGACAGTGCTAAGATCATACGACATTCGCTAAGAGGGCTTCATGAATCAGATCAGGGTTTACAGATATCTTTCTCCCCGGGTCAATTCTCTTCTTGCCTTTTTGGGGGGGGGGTTATGTTTCAGGGGCTCATAATTTAGAGGGACATGAATTTAGGGAGGTCTTTACTCCCACTTACTTACTTTCCAACATCATGCGCACAGTTATCGTATTCTTCCTCTGTGAAGAAAATGAAATTTTTCTATGTAATTTCACAAGATTTTATTACACATTAACATGAATGCACTTTATTTAAAACATGATGTTTATGACACACATTGATATAGGTTATATAGATATATAGTTATGAGATTTGACAATAACTAGTCAAAGATACAATATAAAAATCCTCAAGGATTCAAATGAATATCTAAGACATGTTCACAAAACAGACATACACTGGAGAGAGAGGCCCGGAGAAATGGACAAAAAAACTTTGTCCAAGGTTATCCTGAGAAACTCAGGCCATTTTCAGTCCCCTCTACTCCCTTAGTGCAAGAGGTGGAGCATTTGAATTGATCCTGATGGTATAATATGGCGACTCAAATACAAATGGATCATACTGATATTTTCATAAACAGAATTTTTAACAGTGCCAAGAACGCATTACTTTACAAGGAACTTACCTTTACTGCCGTAGAAGAAGTTCAAGTTCAGAGAAATATGGTCAATTCTAAGGGGGATAAACTACATAATCATTCAAAGTCAGCTGCCTGTTCTATTCAAAATGCAATTGGCACATAATAGCAGAAAACATGTAGGCCCTACCGGTATTAGCAAATTCTGCGAAAGAGATCGGTGTTAAATTCTGGGCACCAATTAAAATGTTCAGTAAGTCAAGCAAAATGCTTCAGTAGATGAGTATCTGAACTGGAGGCAAAACTTATTATACACGATCAATAATGTTTTCCAATAATCCCACACGAACCACAAAAATTTAAAGTACCAAGGCCATATCATTTCCAAAGCAGAATTGTACAAACACTGACTAATTAAGCTGCTAAAGTATTGAAGTGGTCACCAGAACAGAATGTGATCAAATAATCTGTATGATTGTGTATTTGTGATGTTTCTTTAAGCACAGGCCCCTGGAGGCTAGTCAGATTTGGGTGTTTGTCAAGTCGTCTCCAGCACACAAACTGAATGTACACACCACTGAACTACCAAGTAGTGAATGGTGTTTAGGCCTAGGCCTACACTGACTTCAAGGGCTCCAATCACCATATGGATTACTGACCACCCTCCAGGGACCTGCAGTCTAAGCAGTGGTTGACCATGACATTATAAAAGAATGATGTAGGGCATCAATGACAGATGATATGGGTCTTTAAAATACACCCTATTGTATTTTCCTACCAAGAGACAACTACATGTACATGAATAATAATGAGTGACATGAATTTCTAGGCTATGTACATCATGAATTTGCCCTGGAGATGACTGAGGAAGCTAAGGTTGAAATGATAAAAAAGCTTGATTGCAGTTGGAATCTAATGACAATAGGAATGCAGGGCTTCTCTGATGGCTAGCAACAATGCAAAATAGGACAAAATCAGCTCCTTGGCCACGAGAGATCAGATATATCTTCATGTAGCGGTAATAAACAAGGAGAGAATTTGATTCCCTCATTACATGTACTGTTTATTCCACCAGGTTCTGACCGCAGCACATCAAATCAACAAAGTGGTGACAACCTGTTTACTAGCAAGGCCTTTGATGTGCTGCAGTCAGAACTTGGTGGAATAAACTTTAGGTACCTTACAATGATGAAATGATGAAGTTTTACATTCTCCCACTCCAGGGTATTATTATTCACTGCTTTCTTCATAAAAAATGTAAGAATGTCAACAGACCTTTCTCAAAATCAATTTCTAAACTTGCAAATTAAACAACATTACTCATTAATAATACTATTGTACTTATTTCAGCTAATGTCTATACCAGAATGAAAAAACGTGCCTCTGATTCCGCCCATGATAAAACATAAATGCTTTACATTTGATAATTGAAGCACACACCACCGCGATGGTGAACATGTACATTTGGACTACATCAACTAACTACAGAATGTATTCAAAATCCAAAATGTCTGTTGGATTTGATTTTTGATGAGTTTCATTCAATAATGCAAACAGGTACTCAGATCCACAGGCAGATAACGAGTCTCCTCTGTCCCAGAGATAAACCCCATCCAAGACACCCACAACAGAATCACTTCATTAGTCAGCAAGGTTTTGTGGCTATGGCAGTTAGTAAGTGTTGCACTTCCTAAGGCTGTCATACTCTTCAATGTTTCATGCTTCCAGACTGCAAACTGTTCTTTTCCACTAGACAGCATTTGATGAAATAACTGACATCCTGCAACCTGGAGTGTGGATTGGAACCATCTCCAGACAGCTGTTCAGAGATGACCTCTTTATTGAAGAATTACAGTTGATTTGCTGGAGATCAACTATTAGTTATTGTTTTACACAATGGCCAGAACTGCAGCTGGAAAATGCTTAGCCCTGTGACTGAAACAGTAAACGTGCTGATCTCACACTTTAAAGTTGTCCAAAATATGCAAGTACCATTGAACTGTCATGCACACAAAGTTCAGGTTGTTCAGCGTGGCATGAACTTCATTTCCAGTTCATTATAATGAAACAGGTGTGAACCTCAGCGTCAGGATATACTTTGATCATAGTCCCAAATGTCAATATGATAATCACACAGCTGTTTTCTTCTTGCTTTTTGGTGTCGTCTTCTCATCTACTTCATCTGGGTCAAATTCTGATCCACTGGCATTATCTACCGGTACTTCTTCCTCTCCACTCCCTTCTTCTTCTTCTTCACTCTCTTTTTATGAAAAGGAGAATGAGATAAACATTACAGATCGTCACTTTCTACACTGTATTTCCTGATGGATCAACATATTACTCTAACATCAGACCAACAGAATGAGGTAAATGAATTGAGTGCCATGCGCCTGACACGAACCTTCACTGACAAGGGATAACCCCAAATATTAGGGACTTCCGGCAAGGCTCCGTATCGTCGATCCGTATCACGTATGACGTATCGAGCTAATGCATTTTCTATTAAACATGGTTGCCACAGCAATCACAACAACACATTTAATGACTTTTAATGCCTTTTTAATGACACGTTTAGGCATAATTTAATGCCAATTCACAACATCTTCGGGCTTCATATTTATTCAAATTGCACATCTGAGTCAAAGATAACGAAACGTTTTTGAACTTCCTTTATTGTTGACATGATTGAGTACAAGCCAAGCACTAAGTCAACCTACCGGGTGCCTGCTCAGGGATGCATGATTGCCCTGTAGTGCAATCAATGCTCTGTCACCCATTGCTGAAATCACTAATTGGCTTGGTCTAAAAGTGATTAGGCCTAAGGCCTAACAGCGCGCGTGAGCAATGCTGTTTTGACACAACACCTACTATAGGCCTAATTTAAGACCTTTTTTAATGCCTCTGTTTGCTTTGCAGTAAAAATAATGCCTTTTTAATGCCTTAAAAAAGCACAGAATGGAGATAATGACTTTTAATGCTTTTTAATGCCCTGTGGCAACCATGTTAAAGTCATATGTCATACGTGATACGGATCCCCGATACGGAGCGTTGCCGGAAGTCCCTAATGTTTTGCGAATGACTCATGTTTCTTGTTGGCCAAAACAAACCACCACCATCATCATCAAACTTACCGATTATTTTTTTGGCAGCTTTGGGTTTGGTTTTTTTTGTCTTTTCAGGATGAGAAAATGCCTCCAAATGTTGTTTATTTTTTCTGAAATAATGGAATTGGTTAAGGGTGAAAATGTATTTTCAGCGAGGTGGATANGTTAATATCCTTAGTTATCAGGTTGAAACACGAGCGCCATCTGAGAGCCATTGATAAAATGAGTCGATTCCATCGAGGGAATTCTCACGAGGGAATAGTGGTTCTGTCGAGGAAGCAACTCCAGCGAGGGAGCGTGACAACCCGGACAATCCGCTCCTGGCCTTTATAAACTGCGATGATGGTGTCCAATGCAGCAACAAGGCCATGAAGGGAGACCTCACCAATCAGGTAATGTTAGTTATCAGATGTGTAATAAGACAGAAACACTAATACGTACCTTGTACAAGCAGCACCATATTTACATTCAGGTAACTTCTCTTCTTTCTCTTCCTTTTCCTCCCCTTCTCCCTTCTCTCCTTCCTCCGCCTCTTCCTCCTCCTCTTCATCTTCCTCTTCCTCCTCCTCCCCTTCAGATGAGTAATCAGAGTCACCAGGATGTGAAAAAGCCTTTTTGTGAGCAGCATTTTTCCTACAAAGAAAAGAACAAGAATTTGCAAATGACTTCCTTTGCATTGAGGGGAGTTTCCAGACACCACGGAGGACGCACTACCTACTCGCTCAACACTTACCGATAGCATTTTTTACCATACTGGCATGATCGTCTTTTTTTCGCTGGTCCTGTGGCAGATTTTCTAACTGGTCGTTCTTCCTCTTCCGATTCCTCACTCTCAGATTCTAGATACTTCCTTGTGTTGACTGGAGAAGAAAAGTAAACGATCACAGAAACTACATTCACATGTTATATATACACTGACGGAATGACAAACACTTCAGAACATAGTGGCACAATGGAAACATCCGAGCATGTCATCGGTGTGGTGGCGGGTAGGATCCCAAATCAGACCTCTTCTTCATGATTCACAGCGTGACTACGGAGGTTCAGATAACGTTCCGAGTCTCGACTCCGACTCCAGAGGATTCTTTTTGGGAAAGTACATCATCAAATACAACGGGTAGACATGATTCAGGAGAACGAATAGAACCCACCTGGGTGGTACATGTACATTTTGTAAATTTATCTCCAACTGTACATTTACTCATCCAATATTGTCTGTAGAGCCGATAATGCATGGCCCTCTGATCTTATTTCATTATTCTTTACATTATGGAGATGGACCAGTGGACATGATGGTATCGTGCACCTTTCCATGGGACATTTTGTAACAATGATGAGGGAATCTTACCTGCAGCCTTGCTTGCTGCAGCCCTCCTCTTGCTGGGGCGAGGAATGTATTCATCAAAATCCTCATCAGAGAAATCATCTGAATCATCATACCGCTTCCTTTTGCTACTCGACGCCCGCCGTGGCATTTTTCGTGTTGGGGTAGCTTTTGGTTTGGGCTGAGGAGAAATGATGAAGAAAGTGAAAATATCATTAAGGCTTTCGTCAGAGTTCATTGTTGAATTGAATCAACAGGAAATTCTCCTCCGAGTAAAAACGATGACTCCTCCAACCCAATTCTGTCTACATTGTTAATTGTGCCTTTATTGGACACTCAGTTTCATGAGAGTGTTTTTCTTCTTACACCACAAAACAAACCTTTCTCCTTTTCGATCTCCGGTCTGCATCCCAATCACTTCCAGAGTCATCATCTGATGGTTCAAATTCGCTCTCTGGACTTGCCTCGTCCTCATCATCTGGTTCGAATTCTTCCGCAGATGATGGGGGGAGATTCTCCTCACTCAGATAATCATCACCTGAAACAGATGAACGTGTAGATGTATGCCATCATCAGGCAGTGACAGTTTGACTTCCTCCTGTGACTTCCCTATCCATGAAAGGACCTGGAACCAGTCACATAGGTGTTCACTGGAAGACACTCTGAGTGCTTCCAATGAATACCTGCAGAGTTTTAAGGAACTGACTAGTTTTAATGAAATAAATGTAGCCACTGGCAGTGAAAAGAGCATGATATAACATGACACTTGTACTTACTGTACTTTTTCTTCTGAGCAGCTTTCCTCTGGCCTCTTTTGCCTGGAGATTCTTCCTCACTTCCCTTCTCACTGCCCTCCTCCTCTTCCTCCCCCTCCTCTTCCCCGTCCTTTTCATTCTCATCACTAAACGAAGAGAAATCGATACCATTGGTTTGTTTAAGTGATGAGATAATTTCTAAGAGATGTAGACAGACAAACCACCTATAAGGATTAACTGAAAGACTATGAAACATTCATGGTCAGATAAAATACTGTGTTTCTTACCTGAGCTCATGCTCTTTGGGTGGTGGAGGCGTTGCTTTCTTTCGGGGAGTTGGCTTTTTGGGAGTTGCCGCCTTTGGTTTTGTTTCCACAATGAAGTCATCCTCATCTTCATACGCTGCTTCATCACTTAATTCAGCATATTTTGGTTTGGCAGCTGAACTTCTTGATGATCCACGCTGTGGTGTGGGTTTTTCCTTCTTCGGGGTGGCTGCAGCTGGTGAAATACATACTGTATCAGCAATCAGCACATTCTATAGAAAAAACCTGTCCAAATTGTAAGTTTTATGGGAAAGTTTTATAATAATATGCCTTTCTGGCCGTGAAGAATGGATCCAACGGGGAATGGAACTGACAACCTCTTGTCCAAGAGTACACTACAGGCGCCAACATTTCCACACGAAGGCAGCGCCACACTGACCACCGACAACACAGTCAGAGGTCTATCATTTCTACCACCTACCTCTTTTAGGTTTGGTTTTTGGTGATACTTTTTGCTTGCTCTCTTTTGGCTTACTCTCTTTCTTTTCTTTCTTGGGTGACTTTGATTTGGAAGCAGCGTCCTCCATCCACTCTGGAACCTTCCTCTTTTTCTTAAGTGGCAGTGCTACATCTTTATTGCCTGCACCCTTTATAATCTGCAAACAAGAAAACTCAATCTCTTGAAGTGAAGCTCTGGTTTCTCGATACAACATGGGATGAGAAGCAAAGTTTTGATCACTGTTTTGGAATTGTGTAATGCTGATGGTTTATTGACAGCAGTGCTGCAGACAAAGATCAGGTGATAAAACCTTTCTTTTCTACATTTCTACTTCAGATATGCCGCAGGATTCTTATCACTGACAGTTATTGGAATGTACCAGTATCAATAAAGAAGTAGCATCACCAGAACTCAAGCTGAGGCTGAGAGAGGCCAGTTTACCTTGACTTTTTCATCTCCTGATTCCTCTTCTGATTTCTTCTCTGCTTCCCCGTCTTCTCCTTCCTTGCTGTGCCCATTTTCTCTCGAATTCTGCTCAACGCTATTTGACTTGGCACTGGAAGATATAGAGGAGAGCATCAAACATGAGATGGATGGTGGGGAAACAGGAATGCTAGCAGGGTTGTCCTAGAGTCATCACCTGAACAATAGGTATAACTGGGAAACAACCAAACAAAGCTCACAGCAATTCTTTTCATTTCCAAGTATGATATACCATTGTCTGATTTAATGAGCCAGAAGGAAATTAATCAACCTACTCCTTTTGATAGACAACTTCAAAAAAATACTGATCAGGCAGGAGACTGAAAACATCCCCAGGTTCCAAAATATGTGGTTTGTCTTTTAGCAGTGTCATCTGTTCTTTGCCACCTTGCTTTTGGAAGAATGTCGGGTTGACATGGATCTGAAAGTGTAGAAAGGACGAGCTGATGTCAG